>VDFB02289609.1:0-47042 GCA_007258455.2 Sequoia sempervirens
AAATATCCATTACCCTCCAAAATGTAGCTCCAACATTAGATAGACCAAAAGGAATTTATTAATATGCATATGTCCCCCATTTGGTGGTGAATGTCATTTTTTGTTTATCTTCCCTTCTCACTAGTACCTAATTGAGGCTTGAGAATCCATCCAACATGGAGAATACATTTGACGTAGACACCATTTGCAAATTTTTATGCATGGAAGGTAGTGGGCAGTAATCCTTTAAGGAGGCTCTATTTAGGTCCCAAAAATCAACACATGATTTGATTTCTCTATGTTTCTTCCTTACTAAGACTATATTTGAGACTCATGTTGAATTCTTAACTAGGTAGATGATTTTTTAGCTCACTCGCTTAGAGAGCTCCTACCTCATGAGTGGCTCAATATTTGAATTCACTAACATAAATTGTTTTTGTTTAATTGGCTTAATTTTAGGTAGTATCTCCATTGTTTTTTGTATTACCTCTTTGGTGTATCCTTTTAACCCTTCCTAACTCCAAGCCATTACCTATTCATCTTTATTATGTTGCAAGAACGAAGGTGTTGTCATTGATGTCAACTGGTCAATTGGTTATCAACTGGTTGTTGTCATTGATGTCATGGATACAGGTTATTGGTTGTATATGTCAAGGATATTGAGAAAATTGTAATGAAGAAAGGTTACAGGTGTTCAATGGTTGCTCTGGGTTTTGCTCCAGGATTTGCTCCTATGTTTGTGTGGTTCATATATGTTGATCATGGGTCTTGGAAGCTGCTATATCCAGATTCTTGGCTTTTGATTCATTGTACAGTGCAAGTTTGTTCACCAGTTGTGAACTGTGGTTTTTTGTGAATTTGGCTGAGGTCTGGGAGAAATGTTGTTGGTCCAGATTTCTTTTGGTTAAGTCTTATGACTTGTGGTTCCAGATTTAAGTTGTTATGATCATGTTGAAGATAATTCTGGTGTTTGGAAGGATTGAATTGTGCTAAGAGTTGTGTGTGCTTAATTGTTCTATGTTTTTTACACTAGTTTGGCTGACCTTGTGTTGAACACTACTTTCGAAGTTGATGAAGCGTGTTGGGACCTATTTGGGTCCTCATCAAGCATGTGTTTGGGTTGCCCTCATTCCAATTCCAACCTAGGATGTTTTGGTGCCGACCTAATTTAAATTTAATGATGGATGGTTGACTTTGGATATGTTTCAAAGTTGAAGATGGTATAAATACAAGATGAGTTAGTGGTGAAAGACAAATAAGAGATAAGTTCAAAGAAATAGAGCAAATAGATGTGAAACAGTGTTTGTATGTAATGTGAGTTTGGCAGATCAGTGTGAATTCTAAATGTTGAGTTTTCGGATGTAGTGAGTTGAAGGTGTAATCTATCATTCATGCATGTTTGCAAGTGGTTGAGTGAATTATGGTGGAAATCTCTATTGCATTGAGATTGTCTTCTCTCTCTAACACATATCTTCTATCTTCTTTGTATCTCTTTGGCAGTGAGCCATCTGGGTGGTTAACCCTTATTGGACAATGAGTCTTGATCTGGCGGACAGTTAATCATGTTTTGGTAGTGAGCCTTTTCTGGCAGTGAGCCTTTGTAATCGATTTTGATATTCATTATATTGTGAGCTAATCCTCACTGTGGTTTTTCCCTTATTGGGTTTTCCATGTAAATCTGGTGTTGTTGTGTTTATGTGATGTTTTTCAATTTCGACGCTTGCCCTTAATATTTAATCATTTTAGCAGAGTTAAGGATTTGTGATTGATCTAAGTTTCGGTGAATGTTTTAAAGTGTTAAATTTGGTACAACTGATTCACCCTCCTCCCAATTGTCCTACTTAACATATTATATATGTTGACCAAGCACTCCTTTCCCTCTTATATGCATATATTATTCAACTTGAAAAATATGTTGGGCTACCTCCACATCTTTGTAGTCCTTATTGGCTACAATCCTTCTCTTTTCTCTATAAGAGTCATCAATACTAACCATACCCTCCAAGGTTACCATGCCCCTTGGCATTTTTGTTGCTCTTGAATTATATGATTTGATTTCTATAGTCCTCATTTATCTTGGAGATGAGTTCTAAATCTTCATCTCAAGTATGAAGGAGGTCTACAATCTACTAATTATTATATAATACCATCCAACAAGACTAATTATTAGGAACAGCGGGCCTAACCACCAACTTAATTCCATCCTTATTTAACAAGTACTTAGCAAGTTAAAATTGAGAGCCAATGAGATCCATCCTATCTACTTTAGAATTTTATTTCCTAGGCACTACTTGAATAATAATAGCATCAAAGAACTCTAGGAGATCCCAAATGTGGTGTTTGTAGGCTTTCGTGACCAAATTCTAGGCCACACAAATGACCACTAGTTATAAATCACCATGTATTTGAAGCATCCTAATACCCTTATTTTCTATGAACAACAATCCTTTGACCAATGCTTCATATTCTACAATATTGCAGGTACAACTAAACTAAAGATTAAAAAAATTGATACTTATCTCATTGTGGGGAAATAAATTACTGATATATATTCTATAATTCACACCATCACATAATACCCTCTATATTCCAATACCAATTTTGTATTTCATCACTTCCATGATTGGGGAACCCTTTTCATGAATCAAATATCTAACTAGACCAATTTATTCAAACAATAGGTGAGTCTCAACCTCAATGGCATCTACAAGTGTTCTTCATTTAGTACCTCATTAACAATACATGTATTTCATCATGATGCTCTAGGGAAGATGGTTCATTCTCAATGCAAATGACTAGTTAGGATCATTGTGAATAGCCAACTTGTTCTTAATATGGTGATTGGTTAGAAACATATGGTTGTAATTCAAGGAGATGTCTCCAAATTTTGTAGTGAAATATTTGGATAGAAAAATGTCAAATGCAACAAGGACCTTTATTGCATGTCTTTGAGAACTTCTAAATTGGGCTAAGCAATCAAAGCTAAGGGTAGATTTCTAACCATTCCAAGGGAAATTATCAAGGTTCCATATAACTAAACAACTCCCCTTTATGTGGGCTCATAGGTCAACTTGAGGGCTTTTCTAACCTTTTTGGGCATGATTGAGGTGCTTGAACTAGAGTCTATCATATAGTTATGTATTAACTTTCCCTTATGAACAAGTGTAAGTAATTTAAGGATTTGGTTTAATATTACTTACCTTGCTTTCTATGATTTGTAGCACAATAGATGATGGCACGATTAATTTTGTTGCATCCACAAGTGGTGTCCTCTATCTACTTGATTCATTTTTCCTCTTGAGTGTTTCTTCCAACATCATCATCTATTAAAGAATGGAAAGCACTTTCCAAAGTGGAATATTAAATGTAGATCCCTTGAGTTTCTCAAGGATATTGAAATGTCTACTAACTTGAGTCACTTAGTTCTAGTGGGTGGCCACAGCACACCCAAACTTTTGATAGTAACATTGATGGATTTTGAGTGAAGCCTTAGTTGCTTTTCTATTATTCTAGACATGCAATATTCATTAAATTTAGTTCCTACAAGCATTGTAGGCCCAAAAGTGGATGTTGTTGGTATTTTGAAAATAGGTGCTTCCTTTACCTTCTACTTAGTAGGTGATATGAGTCTTAATTGATCTTGTTTTTCCACCGCCCTTTTTCATGCTATTGTCTAGTAGTCAAATATGTGTGGGCCAAAATTTAAATCAACTGTGATGTTTTTAGAGATGTATCAAGCTTGAGATGAGTGTAGGATTGTAAATCCTCCCACGTCACTAGTGTTTCTTCTAAATTGATCAACTATTATTTATAAGCTTCAAGAGTGGGTTGTCATTGTGATCAACCCTTTGGTTGTACTCATTATGAAAGGTAGCTTTGGAATAGAGATTGGCAAGACAAGCCAGAGGTGTATGAGATGCAAAGAATAAATAGCAATATTCATTACTTTCTTACGTGTCATTATTTTCTATTATGGCCAACTCTCTACTAGGGATTCTATAGAGTGATTGTTCAACTCGCACTAATTAGTTTTGCTACACTAAGGGCATAGTTTATTAGTATGTGGGCTTCTACTAATACAGTTGGCTTTTGTGGACTAGTATGCTAATTTGGATATTGATAAGGAGGTCTTTGTGCTTTATGTTGGCTTATTTTGAGAGTAGTGACCTCATTAGATAAACATAATGAAGGACAAATCATGAAAGGGATGAGTTTCCATGTCTTTTGGAATCTAGTGTTTAATTCTTCTAGCATCTCCATGGGATCCCTCTTGATAGTAATCATTTGTTCTAGAGAAGCAATCCTAACCCTCCATTTCATGATAAAATCTCAACTCCATCCAAAGGATAATTAACTATATTTAGAAATAAGTACATGTTTCCCAATCAAGGAATTTCAAGCAAGAACAACCGACTAGCAACTGGTCCTTGCAATGTTGCATTTAGGAGCATATCTCAAACATCATGAAGGTATAATTCTTATGTTTGATCTTGTATTTACTTTCTTTTTAGTGCCTTCATTTTTTCTAATTTAAATTGAGTGCTTTATTTTTTCATCCATTTCCTCTTGTTATATTCTAATTTCACTAACAAAGAAATAATGTGTTCCCCTATATTCGCTTGCATGTAGTGGATGCAAGGAATATGATGATATAGAAAATTAGATACATATTAATGTTAGATATCTATATGCTTCCCTCTACATAGTTGCATCCAATGGATGCAAGGAATATAAGGAGAGAAAATTAGGTGCATCTTAATGTTAACAGATAAAAGATAAAATAATTGACTAAGATATATGCATATAATTATTATATATATCATGCAAGGACCTGACATCTCTATGATTTCCCCATATATTCTCAATTAATAAGATAGATTTGCAAGCTACATATGATCATGCTATCATAATGTATGGTGACCTAAGACATAAGTAATGTTAAGGAACATAAAGATGTAAGCATAAGATAAAGACATGATAGGAGTGAAACATGAATAATTTCTAAGATAAGCATACACATGATATATATCATATGGTAAACATGTATCTATAGATGAAGCATTAATGAGTATTATATTTTATAGTGTTTCATAAAATAAACATTAGGGGCACAAAATGAACTTGTGAACCTCGTAGCATAAGTTGTAACATTAGGTACAGGTGATGTATAAGCATGGAAATATATACACAAATTAGAACTAATACATGACAAACACAACGATCAAAAAAGTAAAAAGGGCATGACATGAATCACAAATCATAGGAGTGAAAGGTCACATAGAGATATGTAGGAAAGTAAATAACATTTATAATGATAAAAGGAATTGGACCATTTGAAATGAGAGTATAAGGGGAGAAATATAACATAGAACTTGAAGATGTTCCCCATGTGGGGAAACAAGGTATAACAACAAAAGTTGAAATCAAAATAGAAAGGCATAAAAAATATGGCATTGGCTAAGATCAAAGAATAAGAACATATATAAAAGGTAAAAGCTAATATATAAGTATATATAGATAAATATTTCCCATAAAGTGGACAATGTCTCATGGAACATAGATAGGGAGATCATCCTCCAAGAGGTCATCTTTCCAAAAATTAACATCACATTCTTATTCCTCAATTGCATGACTTGCGTGTTCAATTAAATGTATTTCCTCTTGATAGGATTCAATACTCTTGGTGCACATGTTGTCAATAGCTAGAATTGTAGGAACTTCTTTCTTTAACCATTTCTCTTGCTTCTTTAGAGGTGATCCTATAGAAATATTTTACATATATTGAACCACAACATTTTTCTTATGAATTCATGAATTAGTGCCTTTAACATGAAATACCTACTTTTATAAAATAGGGCCCTTATCCTTCATAGATAGACTAGCAATAAATTATGTTTGGTGTGATCATGTATCATCCTAGCTTTGTCTTTTTATTTCCTTTGTTCTAACCTCTTTTCATTCACTTTATAAGATTCACTCTCTTTCATAAGGAGGTTTTATTTGGTGTTATGTATGTATCCAAAGTAAACTAACTCATCTTGGAAATAATTGTATATGAATCTCATGTAATCTTTACAAAACTCAAAGTCTAACACAAGAGTATGCAACTTGTCAATATATTATTGCATTATGGCATTCCCATCAAAGTGGGCACAAAACTAAATGGGAATTAGCATGACTACTAATTTTACCATTACATTTTTCCTCCACATTGATGTGCATGTGAATCTAACATGAGCATGCATTTCAAAGTACGTGGAAGTTCTCAACTAACATGAAAAATAACTATTTAGATACACGTTAAGGATATTGTCTCCATAAAGGGGTCAAATGAATCTTCTTTATATTTTGCTTGGTGTGAGTGTTCCATCAAAACCTGCAAAACAATAAAAATTATGAAATTTATCGATTTAAAAATGTACAAACAATGATAAAAAGAGGAGATAAAGAATAATATTTTTTCCTATTCAAAAATTTGTTTGAAGAACTCCATATGATACAAGAATTTGATAAGGATTTACATGATGTGACCATGTGATAAGGTTAGGGAAATATGGTAATGTGATAAAAACTCCATTGAATGAGGTGTTGTGATGTGATAAAACTCCACACAATATAGGAATTTTGGTGAAAAATGATATAATTATCTAAATACAATAATGAATCTCTATATAGTACAAGATGTCATAATGAATCTCAATCATGACAAGCCTTAGCAATAATATATGCCCCCTACTAATGGTTGCATCTAAAATTTGCAAGGTTTAAGATGAGAGGTCAAAATATGCATCTTAATGATATTAATATATAAAAGATAAAATAAATGACTAAGATATATGCAACAAAGTACTTATGTCATGGAGAATGCTCGTCTCCCCCGTGGTTTCCCCAAATTGGGTAATTAATAAGATAGATTTATGAACTAGATATTATCATGTTAGCATAAGATATGGTGACCTAATAAGTAAGCAATATTAAGGAACATGAATATGTAAGCATAAGATAAACACGTGATAAGCAATGTGTTAGGAATATTACATCATTCATGTGTCTTTAGGATGCATATAATAATTATTTGTTAGGTTTTTTAGTATGGTTTGAAAATCATGTGTATAGGATAGTATAGTATTATTTGGTTGTACAAGTGTTTGTAGGGATTTGAGTTGTTAAAACAACTCATCTATGTAAAGGGAGTTGTTATAGGACGTTTCCTAAAATATAGGAGATGAAGCTCCTATAAATATGTACTATCGTATTGAATGAAAATGAAGAAAATTGAAGTGTATTATTATGTGTATAATCTTTTTCAACTTCTATAAAATCTCTCCAAATTTCTAATATGGTATCAAAGCATGAGGGAATTGGCATAGACAATGTATGAAATATATTCTTGCTATGATAAATGGTTCTAGTTTCTTGAAAATCCTTAAGCTTATAATTTCTCATATTGCATTCAAGGATTGGTCTTTTGTTGACAGTGAACATGTGGTTATCATAGTCGGCATCGTAAGGGGAAATCTCATGTGTGACATCAATATGGGGTGTCTTTCTCCCACAAATTCAAATGAAGAAGTATATGAGATTGTGAAGTTTGATATGTAGGTAGGAGTTCCTAATATGCCTCTTGTTGTTGGCAAGTCGATGCTCATCAACATTCAAGATTTAAGCTTGATTTTAGCACCTTCCAAGGAATCATAAGCATCTAGTTCTATTAGAGATTTGTTGCCTCAACTCAGATTAAAACTAGAGGTTGTTGTACCTAGGAAAGGAAGCAAATTGAATCATGGTAGTCCACATTGGAGAGGTTCCTTAATTCAATGGGAGAGAAAAGGTGTGATAGATTTCAATGGTGGATGAGCTCAAACACAATGGATTTATGTGATACTAATGAGGTGCAGAGAGATTATACACTATTGTGGGATAACAAGCTCAACCAGTCGATACTCAATGGGGTTTTTATGCATAAACCTTGCTTAATTCAACTACTTGGGTGCTTGTTATGGAGGATGATACCCTATGTAAGTTAATTAAAGAGAATCTTAAGTATTCACTCAATTTTATGGGGCATTCTTTGGGCTCGGGTGTTTCTACATTTTTGGCTTTGCTTGTGGTAAAAAAATGGTGACCAACTTGGTAGTATTGAGAGGAGTAAGTATGATTTCTTCCCAATGATTGCTACTCCTTTAGAAGATATTTTCAAATTCCTTTTTTGCTTTCCTTGTTTACTATATGCAAGATGCATAAGAGACATGTGTATACTAGAAGAAAAAATGCTTGCAAATCCACATAAATTATATACTCCAAGATGGTTGTATCATATTGTGGAAAGAGAAATTTGCAGGTGTGGAACAATTCCGCCGATTGTGAAAATTACTATTCCAATAGAAGGAATATTTGAGCATGATGCATATCATTCTTTCATGCAATGCAAAAAGAAACCATGGAATTATTGGATTGAGACCTGGAATCACAATTAATATTGAGTCAAGTCATTTAAGTTAGTAATTTTATTTTCCTTAGTTTAGTTTCTAAAGTCTTATGTCTATAGATTGAGTGTCTTAAACAATGTTATTAGTTCTCATAATAGTCTAATAATCAAATAAAAATATTGTATGTTATCAAAGCAAGTCAAAATTAAGATTTTTTTTTTGTTTAGAACAAGGTCCATTTTCCTAAGTCATTAATTATCATGTGATTAAAAGAATGTTTGCAAAAATACAAAAGTGTTAAAAAAATAATTGAAATAAAAAAAATTGCCTCAACTGTAACTAGATGCACTATTGCTTGTATGTGATGTCCATCTTGTGGGGGACATTATAAAATTGAGCTTCAAAGCCAAATTTGCTAAGTAGAAAATCCACTAGAGGTTGGAGGAACAAGAGGTTGGAGGACATCCAATGATCTCTCATCAGTCACTAGCAACGAGGTTGCAAAATTGTTTTAGTGACAAACCTATTTGTGCCTAAATGACTAAAGCCAAGATTAGTTCCTTGGTGGTGGTAGTAGTAACCATCTCATATCATTTGTGATCAAAGTGCAAATGATCTATAATAAATGGTTGCATGTGCGACAACAAGAACTTAGTTCTCAAATTATTTATGTTATGATTGGATGTGTATGTCCCCAATCACATTTGTTGGTTTTTTTTTATTGGATGTATTTGTACCCAATCACATTTGTTGGTAATTATGATTGGATGTGTTTGTCCCCAGTCATAATTGTTGTAAGCATATGTGTGTCCTTGTCCATAACTTTGACGTTGAAAACATGTGGTTGTCTCTATCCAAACTTGTTGTATGACCTTGGATAGATCTATTAGTCCCTATTCTTGGTTCCATCGATAGATGTCTTTGTCCTTATTCTTGGATAAAATTCCAGTAAGGTCAATCCTACTAAAGAAGTGAGGCAAGTTTCAATATTGCTTGTCAAGAGCAGATGTGTAAGTCCCTACCCTTACTTTATGTTTTTTTATGAACTATTGAATGTGGTCATCAAGTATTGTTAGTCCACCTATCCCCATTTGGAGAATGATGTAGGGGATGTTAGGAATATTACATCATTCATGTGTCTTTAGGATGCATATAATAATCATTTGTTAGGCTTGTTAGTATGGTTTGAAAATCATGTGTATAGGATGATATAGAGTATTATTTGGTTGTAGGAGTTTGTAGAGAATTTAGTTGTTCAAACAACTCATCTATGTAAAGGGATTTGTTATAGGAGATGAAACTCCTATAAGTATGTACTATCTTATTGAATGAAAATGAGGGGAATTGAAGTATATTATTTTGTGTATAATTTTTTTCAACTTATATCAACTCTCGCCAAATCGCTAATAGAGTCAAACATGAAAGTAAGACAAGCATAAGCATGATATATCATAAGGTAAACATGTCAGCATAAATGAAGCATTAACATGAATATTATAATTCAAATATTATATCACAAAATAAGTTTTAGGGATATAGCATGAACACACAAATAGCATAAGTTTTAAGTTAGGCACATGTAATGTTAAGCATGGAAACTTACACACAAAATAAAAGCAATATATGCAAAAATAAAGACAAAAAGCCTAGAAGGCATGACATATCCCACAAGATATAATAAGAGTGAAAGGTTGCATAAGAAAATTTAGCACAATGAATGGTGTGTAATGATAAAAGGTATAGGACTATTTGAAATGACAAAAGTAGAAAGGGAAATATAACATAGAAAGAATACGCCCCCCAAGTAGTGTAAAAAAGGTATAACAACATAATATAGAAAGTGAAGTGAGAATAGAAGGGCATAATAAACATGGCATAGGCCAAGATCAAAGTGCAAGAACATAAATAAAAGGTAAAAGCTAAAATATTAGTATATGGATAAAGAAGGCATAAAAATTTTCAGTGTCTCATGGAGAACATATTTAGGGAGATTATCCTCCAAGAGGCCATCCTTCACCCAAAAATTAGCATCATCTTCTACCTCAGTTGCATGGCTTTCTTTAATTACATGAGTTTCCTCTTGATAGGATTTGGTATTCTAGGTTAACACACTATCAATAGTTAAAATCATAGAGACTTCTTTCTTTACCCATTTTTCTTGCTTCTTTGGAGGTAGTCTCATAGAAAGATTCTACATATATTAAAGCACAACATTTTTCTTTGGAACCCATGAAGTAGTACCTTAGAATGAAATGCCATTTTTTGCAATATACTACCCTTATCCTTCTTAGGTAGAATAGGAGGTAAAGTATGGTTGATATGTTCCAATGTACCATCCTAGTTTTGTCTTTTTTCGTTCCTTTGCTCTTCTAACATCTTTTGATGCGCCTCATAAAGTTTGTTCTCACATTCATATGGAATTTCGTTTGGGTGTTTGTGTAAGTATCCAAAGTAAAATGACTTATTTTGACAAGAGGCTCATATGGACCTCATGCAATATTTATAATTCTACCCTCATCAAAGTATAAACCAATTGTCACTCTTGTGCTCTTAGTTGTCTTGTTAATTTTCTTGGTTCTCATTGCATTCCTAGTTCCTTGCGTTTCTCTTGGCTTCATCATTTTAGAGCATTTTTTTTGCAATACACATTATTGTAGGCTAAGGTATTACAATTTAATCTTCACATCAACAACAAATCTAACAAACATATAACAAAATGTATTCAATTACAGAACATGAATGTCAATTATACTTTCAACAATTCAAAATTTTCTTATGGAATGCTGCTCATCATGAGCACTCTTCTCACTTGTCTTAATGATCCAATGTAATGCAACTTATTCTCCTACCATGGTAGAAACCTTGAGAGAATGAGCATGCTTCTAGGTTGCCACCAATATACTTTTACAAATGCTTTTATACAAAAATCAATCAATAAAATGTGTTCTAACCATTTTCTCTATGCATATACAACAATTCAAAAATTCATGCTACATCTTACTATAATTATCACAACTTACAAAGTGCATATGAAAACTATATAAGCATTCTACATCATATCTAAAAATGAAACAAGGCATATACATCAAGACTACGAGCATTACAATTATCATATTGATACCACAATAATAAACAATCTACCATTGGTGATATTTTTAATGTAAATTTAATTCTTGATTTTTTTGTGATCTCATGGCTTTCAATCCTTGCTTGAAATCATCTTTTAATTTAAAGTGAATATTTTAACTATTATGGCATGTGCTACAACAAATTCAAAAGAGTATGCATAAATTACATATCAGTCTAAAGCCATGAGGATTCAAAGAATGATAAATTTATTCATATAATAGGATTCTCAAGTGTGCTCTTTGGGCAAATTATACTTACAATTGGTGATACATGTTCACCCTACACGAGTAAAAGACCCTCCTAATTTTTCATATAAATTTAAAAAAGGCATGCACTATAAAGGTCCTTGTGGCCTTGAGGACACTAATTTGCGCTTGGTCACACTGAACAATGCCTCTCAATCCCGTTGGAGATTGTCACCCCCAAAACCCCGACTACAGCTTTAATAATTTAAAAGTAAAAATTGCATTAGGTTTGCTAAATAGAAAAGCAACATTTTTTAGTTGTTCCATGTTTCTATTTTCCCAATTTTTTCCTAAATGAATCCCAAGCAATTGAATTCCATTCATATGTTTGGTTTACTAAGTACTTTTATGTTTATAGTCAAATGATTCTGAAAGTAAATATAGTGAAGAGGCTCGAATTTCTTATAGATGTGCATTGGCTCTACAACTAGTTGTTCACCTCTTTGTTAGGTTTAACTCTCTAGAATCCCTTAATTGGGAACATTTTGAAGCTCCCGATTAATATATTAGAGAACACTCTATTGCAAATTTGGTTGGCATTAGGGTATATATATTTATTTGTTGCATGAATAATGCTCGAGCCTGGTACCCTTTATTCAAACGATGAATGGCAATAAGTTTTATCATTTTTTAAAAAGATAACTGCAGAAACAGTGACAAATTGCTCAGATAGTTTACAACATGGTTTACACCAAGAGATCAGGCAGTGCAAAGCATAATCCTACAAAGTCTAGAACAGTGGAGTCTTAGTCAATGGTCTAATTTCCACTCAATATGCTGAAGATAAAGGTGAATGCATATTACAATTTGCTGTCTCTGAGGCTAAACGTCAAACGCAGGTACTACTTTGTACAAATTTTAGCTTGTTTTATTTATATTGTCTACATAAATGATAAATTGTGACCTCTTTTGCTGTTTTACGTAGTTAATTTGTAAATATTAATTTTTATAAATTATATTGATGGTTACCATCTTGTGGAAAGAATTCAGAAAAAAATACAATTACTATTGTAAACGGTCTGTTTTGATTTCTTCGGTAATATAGTTGCTGTTCCACAGCAAAAAAAGGTGAAAAAGATACAATACACCATATCAAAAATTCAAAAATAATGCCACCATGTTACCTACTTGAGCCTTCCAACTAGAGCAAAAGCACAGAGTACTCCTAGAATGGAAGGTTTGCACACATGTAAACCTCACAAGATATCACTTTCTATGAGCTTATTGGAAAATAGTTCTTACCATCACTCAATATTATTAACAAAATGCTTACTGAGAATGCTGAAACTTACGCCAGTTTTTCTTAGTGTTTATTGAATTAAAAAACACTTGATGAAAACAAACCATATTTAAACCTGCATGATCAATGGGCAGATCTACTAAATTGAAGGAATGAAGTTCATTCCCAGAGATAACACTTCTGAATTATTCTTAAGGCAATTTCACGCATCTATGCAACCCCTTGAGGTTTTCAACTGAAATATAAGCATCCTTTGGATTTAAGGGGTGCGAATTTAGGGACATGCTATGAAATCATCTTTTCATTGGGAACTGTTTTCTACAAATAGATTTAATTATAACATTTTGAACACAATGCAGTATCACGAATTCCTGCAGCACTTTCATTTCCATTAATGGCATGTGATCCCCATAAATAGTTTATGTTACAGTTTTAATTTCATCTTATGATATAGTATAAGTCACTATAACCTAACCTGAAATAAAATTATAATATAACACATCAGGATATGTTTAGGACTACTAATGGAATAACTACAGAATTATTACAAATAAATTTAGAATGAACTAGTAAAATATATAAAATCTGGATGAAGTAACATGGTTATAGGATGCTCTTGATTATTCGTCAAATCACTCCTCCCAAGATGATGACGTGTCTCTTGCTTCTAGTGCGACTCCAACGCCCTCGGACTCTATGGCGGAACCTCCTACCTGTTGATGCGTGTTTTATGACACAACAAACATTCTAGAATAAAGTGTCAAAGATGCTCTATCCCCTCTTGAAAAACTACCTCGTATGCTAAGACTGCAAGAAAGATCATACGGTAATTCCAATGTTTCAGTTAGGTGTGGATGAGCTCTGTGGTTTGATGTGATTTTCTGGTTATGACAAGGGGACTTATGCTAGGCTTGTTCAATTCACAATGAAGGTCTAGACAATGAAGCTCTACTGTTTGGGTCATGGATCAAACAAACTAAAAAGGGAGATAAGGGTTCAGAAGTTCTAATCTACTCCTAAGAATTCAAGAGACGGTATTGACTTGGTGGAACCAATAACCACGCTTCGCTTCGCCACGCTCAACGACAACTACACAAAGGGGGTGCGATCTTCAAGGGAATGTGCTTATGATTTTCACGTCATGAATAACTACCATCAAATCGAACAATAATTATCCAGACAGAAGTTAAGCATCCACAAAATAAGCTCAGGCTAACTTTACACATTGAATGAAAATCATCCATTCAAAGAAAGTATGAGCAAAAAGTTTCACCATAAATCTATACTTATCAAATCTTGCATTCATCTAACATACATGAAATAAAATCTAAACTATGATGAGGGATAAGAACCATAACAACTCCAAAATAAGAGAAGTAATCACCATCAGAACAATGCATGCATTACTTATTACTTTGGCAGTCTTACAACAATTGCTTATCTCAACATGTTTTGCAACATGCTCCCATGCTTTACAAATGAAGGGTTGAGCTCAATTTATAAGCTCCCCGATTACAGTTCAATGGCCAAGATTGATTTAGGATCAACGGCCAAGATTACAAATAAAACCCTAATTAGGGTTTGCTACCCCTCGACCAATGAGAAAATTACATTCGAGGACACTTGTCCTTTTTACTAAATATGAACCAACAAATAAAATAGAAAGTTGTTGCATGTTGATTTGGAATGATTTGATTGGTTGGAAGATGACGAGGCGCCACCTCAACGTGCTGGATGTCTTCCTTGGTCACTCTGGTCTTGTTCCTTAGAATGTTTTCCTTGCGGATGACTCTATCCTTTGTGCTTTGATCTTGGATGACTTTGGCTTCTTCTTCTCACCTATCCTTGGAGCACCTGTTTAGACTTGAAGTTATTAAGTCTTTCTTTCCGAATTGCTTTGGAATTTCTTCAAGTGCCTTGAATTTGGAGAGGAACTCCCCTGTGCCTTCGCCACAATGGAGGAAATTGGCACTTTTCTGTGGAGAATTTCCATACTTAGCCAAATTTTGGCTACTTTGTAATACCTTCAAGATTTTGGCCATTTTTGTGCTCAAATAAACTTCGCCGGTGGATTTGTCTTCAATTTCGAATTTGGCTTGTGTAAGTTGGATGTACTTGACGGTGTGCCTGTCGTTGTCTTCATGATGCCAAATTCTTGGCGGACTCCCTGTTGGTCTTGCAATGTGCAAGGGTGGACTCCCCAAGTTTTCTTTCATCTCCCTTCAAGTCGGACTTTACACTTTCTTTGCCATTTTCCTCTTTGAAGATTCACCTTGTGTAGTCATCCACCTGCAGCAAAATAAAATAAATTTATTTTAGATTTTCTCCCTCCTAAAGATAACTTTTCAAGATAAGCTCTGAAAGATTGTTATAAATTTCATTTTCAAGCTTTTAATTTTCTTTCCATCCAATTTCATTTGGCCGTAATTTTCTTTCCGTCCTAAGTCTAGCAAAATTTTCTTTTGGCAAAATGTTTTAGACTTAGAAAAAATATTTCTCCAAGTATGGCGAATTTTCTTTAGTCCAAGCATATTTTAAATATTTTGCAACGTCCATACTTAGGCAAAAAATTTAATTTTGTTCTTCCTTCTTAGCATGGCGGACTTCATCTACCTTCAAGCCATTCTTTTTCTTTCAAGGCGAATTTTTATTTGTCTGAAGCCATTCGATTTTTTCTTGGCTATGCCTTAGCCACTCAATCTTTTCTTATGGCGGACTTTGCTTGTGTTCATGCCATCAAATCTTAATCTAAGCAGACTTGGCTTGATTCTTTTCCACTTTCTTTGGAGCGGACTTCATCAATTTCTTAGCCACTTCAATCTTTTCCCAAGGGCGGACTTCACTTCTTCTCAAGCCACTTGGGGCGGACCTTGCTTGCATCCATGCCATTTCATACTTTGGCTAAGGGCGGACTTGACTAATATCCTTGCCACATCTTCTTTTGCTTATGGCGTACTTCACCATCTTTCATGCCACTTATGGGCGGACTTGGTACCTTCCCTTGCCATTTCATCTTTTGTCCAAGGCGGACTTCATCAAGTGTTGAACCATTCTTCCATGTGGCTGGGCGGACTTCACCCATTTCCTTGCCACCTTTTGGGCGGACTTCATCAATTGTCTAGCCATTTTCATTATGTCCAAGGGTGGACTTGGCCAATATCTTTGCCACTTCATCTTTGGCCAAGGGCGGACTTGCCTTGTTTCCTTGCCATACTAGGGTGGACTTTGTCAAATTCCTAGCCACTTTGTGTTTTATCCAAGGCGGACTTGGGCTTGTGTCTTGCCATTGAAGGGCGGACTTTACTTTATTTCATGCCATGACTTTCTTGTTGAGGGCGGACTTGGCAAGTATTGAAGCCATTTAAACCTGCTTGGCTGGGCGGACTTTGTCTCTTCTCATGCCATTGCCTTTTAAGTGGCTGGGCGGACATTCCATTAGTCCATGCCATTAGTTGTTGCTTGGCTAAAACCCTTTTAACTTGGTTTGAGAGTCTCTTGTACTCTATGATTTTGAGAAAGCAACCTCTGTTAATTCATGGGATCAATTTAAGAACTTGATTAGAAACACTTTTATTCTATTTGTCATAAAGAGGAGAAATGTATGGAATGGCAGTTTTTTAAACAGAAATAGGGACAAAGTGCGCAAGAGTAAACTAGAGAATTCTGCCAAAGGGCTGTCCAAATGGAGAAAGATGTACAAGATGAGATCTTCAAGTAAATTGGAGGCCTTCATAGCCATCTCCATTGGTCTGTATTTCTTTCCAAACCATTGAAGATAGATGAGGTTGAAGAGCACAAAAGATTTACTGAGAGGGGGTGAATCAGTAAATCAAAGCAATCTTTTACTTTTCAACTTTTCAACAATCTTAAACTTTTATCAATATCAACTTTTGATATGAATCAATGAAAACAAGTTGACACTACTTTATTGGAAATGATTAAATGACTTTTTACAAATGGAAGTAGACACCAACCTACTTGATTTATAAATGAGATGATTTTGTAGGCTACAACCTACAAGGAGCACCAACCCCTTACAATTTTAGTAGGCACCAACCTACAAGGAGCACCAACTCCTATTGCAAGGCACCAAACCTTGACTTGATGGATGAAGGTAAATGACTTCAATCAGATCTGCACTCTCCCAATCCTCCAATCTGCCTTTGTGATGAAAAATCTCACCCTTAGCCCACACAAGAAGATGGGTTTCTGACTTGAATCACTTCAAACTTCACAACCACACTACAGTTTTGATTTGGATATCACATATGTATGTTGTTCAATGGTTGCACACTTCTTCATGAAAGATCACATCTACATTTGTACCTTTTGATCTACCTCTTCATAACAAAATCGATTTCTACTTGATTTAGTTATTTTTCTGTTTACACACATAACTGAATTCTTCTTAAATCTTCATTTAGAAGTAATTGCACTCTCTTAATATTATCATTTGTGCCTCCTTTTTGAAAAAGACGTGTGCAAATTTCATATTTTAAGAGATGCGTTCCTCTACATGAACACATCCTTGACCTCCCAATTATGTCTCTTAAACACAGTTCACTTTACATTAGTCAGAAAGACATTTTTTTTAGTCAACAGAACACATCTTTTTGATAGAATATGTCCTTAAGCAAGAGACATCATGGACGATGTATGTGTCTCTTCAGAATAGAAAGCATCCTTTCTTACGTGTCCCTTCATATCTATTTGGAACGTGCCTTTTTGGTATCGACTCTTTCTCTTAGAATGTGCCTTTTTGGTATCAACTCTTTCTCTTAACAGATCTTTAATTCGTGCTTCTTCAGGTTTGACTAAATCGTGTTCTTCTAAATAATCTGAGCTTCAATAATCTCAAGCGGTGGCATACTTCTTTTACCCGGCAACATCTACGTTCTCTTCACAAGATGGCGGCGCATTACACTGATGATATTGACAATTCTTTGTATCCTTGAAAAAGAAAGCCTCGTGTGTTATAGAATATGCCCGATGCGGAAGCTAGATAAACAATTGACCAGGATATCGAATATTTCATTCTTCAAACAATTATATATGTCCATCCAACTCGTCACTGGTTTCCAGTGTTTGCTCATTCCCTAAATGATCATACTAAGTATTATCGAGACTTTTGTCTCTTCCGCCATTTAATTTGCATCTATTTATTTGTTGTTATTTATTTGTCATGCTTCCTTTATTTGTTTCTTACACAATCTTCTTATGGATAATTTCTTCAGATTTATTTGCTTATAGTTGCTTTTATGTCTTTAACACATAAGTCTTCAAACTGATTTGTTGCCCTTTATCTTTAGATTAACTCAATTTTTTGATTTTGCTCAAACTATGAGATACTCATTTATTTTTCTTAGTTTGACATGCATGACAATCTGTAACAATCTCTTATCAATTCCATTCATACTTCAATGATAATGATCTTGTTCATATACCTTTGACATCAATGACAATATTGCCAACAATCTCCCCCTTTGTCATTGATGGCAACTTCTTCAATGGCAACTTTGATCTTTTTCTTATTGCTCCCCTTAAGTTCAATTTCTACCCCGTTGACATCAATGGCAAGGGGTCTTCTAACAATTCTTTGTTTTTGTTCCATGAAGCTACAAGATATTATGCGTAGCTCCCCCTGAAAGTATGCTTCCGCCAATCAATTTGATGGATATGGGACAGCTCCCAATTTGTCCCTTAGATACTCAAATGCATCCCTTGGTAATGGTTTGGTGAATATATCAGCAATTTGCTCTTTTGTAGCTACATATTCCAAACACACTTGTCCTTCTGCTACTTGCTCTCTTAAAAAGTGATACTTAATAGGTATATGCTTGGTTCTTGAGTGCATCACTGGATTCTTGGAGATGTTGATTGCACTTGTGTTGTCACAATAGATAGTGCAAGGATGATTGTATTCCACCTTGATGTCTTTTAAAGTTTGCCTCATCCACAAAAGTTGAGTGCAACATGTTGCTGCTATATATTCAGCTTCTGCAGTAGATAGAGAAACTGATTCTTGCTTTTTGCTCATCCAAGATACTAAGTTCCCTCCAAGGAAAAAGGCTCCTCCATTTGTACTTTTTCTATCATCCACATTGCCTGCCCAATCAGATTCTGTGAATGGTTCAAGAGTGAAATCTTTGCTGCTAGGGTACCATAGACCATATTCCATAGTGCCTTTCAAATACTTGAATATTCGTTTTACTACATGAACATGTGTTTCTTTTGGTGTTGCTTGAAATCTTGCCACCACTCCAATAGCTTGCATTATGTCTAGTCTTGTAGCAAGTAGGTACAACAAACTTCCAACATTGATCTATAAAGTGTTTGATTCACTTCTTGGGATTCATCTTCTTTGCTTAACTTGCAACCTGTAACCATGGGAGTACTCACAGGATTGCAATCTTCCATCCTAAACTTCTTTAACATTTCCTTCACATATTTGGCTTGAGAGATGAAAATTCATTTGCTAGATTGTGAAATTTGTAGCCCAAGGAAGAAAGATAGTTCTCCCAACATTGACATCTCAAACTCCCTTTGCATACACGAGGAGAATTATTTGCACATTTTGTCCTTGTCTCCACCAAAAATGATGTCATCTACATACACCACCACAATCAATAAATGTCCATCCTCTTCTTTGATATATAGATTGTTGTCTACATCTCTTCTAAATCCTTGTTCTTTGAGATACTTGTCAAGTCTAGAGTACCAAGCTCTTGGGGCTTGTTTGAGCCCATCGAGAGCTTTCTTCAATTTGCACACATAATCCTTGTTTTCTGATAGTAGGAAACCTTCACGTTGTTCAATATAAACCTCCTCTTTTAGGTCTCCATTGAGAAAAGCAGATTTGACGTCCATTTGATATACCTTAAATTTCTTGTGACTTGCATAGGCTAGAAACATTCTAATTGCTTCAATCCTTGCAACTGGTGAAAATGTTCCTTCAAAGTCCACTCCTTCAACTTGAGCATAGTCTTTGCACACTAATCTTGCTTTGTTCCTTGTGACTTGACCATCTTCATTGAGCTTGTTCCTAAAGACCCATTTTGTGCCAATTACATTTTTGTCTTTTGGTCTCGGGACAAGTTCCCAAGTTTCATTTTTCTCTATTTGATCCAATTCTTCATTCATTGCACCAATCCAGCATTTGTCTTTGCTTGCTTCTTCAAAGGTTTTGGGCTCAACTTTGGATAGTAGTGCCATGTGACAATCTTCATTGTAATTTACCATCTTCCTTGTAGATCTACATCTATCTTGAAGAATTAATTCTTCAGGATGGTTCTTTTGCACAAACTTGGAAGGTGTATTTGGTGTCTTCATGGGAGTCTTTTGTGGAGATTCTTCTTCTTTTGTCTCTTCCTCCTTTTCATCCTCTTTGGAGTTCTCATCTTCTTTGTCTTCATCACTCATGGTATAAACATAATGATAGTTTTGTCCAACCTCTTTGAATTGCTTTCCTTCATCAACTCTTACATTGGCACTTTCAACAATTTTGTGAGTTTATTTGTTATAGCATTTGTATGCCTTACTTTTTGATGAGTAACCAAGAAAGATTCCCTCATTTGCTCTTGCATCAAATTTACTCAAGTCTTCTTCATCTCTTCTAATGTAGCAAGTGCTTCCAAAGATCTTGAAATATTTGACAGTTGTTGGTCTCCCTTTCCAAAGTTCATAGGGTGTCTTTTCATTGTTCACTCTAATTTGTGCACGATTCAAGATGTAAACTGCTGTATGAATTGCTTCCTTCCAAAAGGAATCTGCTATCTTTGACTCATTTAGCATTGCTCTTGCCATTTCTTGAACCGTTCTATTCTTTCTTTCTACAACCTGTTGATGCGTGTTTTATGACACACCAAACATCAGAATAAAAATGTCCAAAGACACTCTATCCTCTCTTGAAAAACCACCGCGTATGCTAAGATTGCGAGAAGATCATATGGCGATTCCAAGGTTTCTTTAGTCGGGTCTCGACGTGTGGATAAGCTCAATGGCCGTTGTGATATGCTGGTAATAAACAAGGGGACTTACGTAGAAAATCTTCACAAGTTTAGGACTTAGGGAATTTATCATTGAAGGCTCTTCAATTAGGACTTTCAATGGATCTCAAAAAATGGCAAAAAGGATAGGGTTCAGGAGAATCTAGTCTATGCCTAAGAACTCAAGAGACAATAAAGACTCGGTGAAGAGGATAAACCACACTTTGTTTCGCCTCCTGCAGGACAACATACGCAAAATGGGTGCAATCTTCAAGGGTTGTGAGAATAATTTTCAAACCTCGAACGAGGCTGAAGTTAAGTTTCCACAATTAAGAGCTCAGGCTAACTTTACGCATCGAATGCAAATCATCCATTCGAAGAAAGTATGAGCTACACTTCACCATTGAATCAATACGATCAATCTCTCATTCAATTAACAACTTTTCAAAGAAAATTCTACTTAATCTAACTTTAACTCTAATCTATGGCGGAAGATAATATGTAACCTCGCTTACTATTCAACAATAAGAAGTTATTCAAGGCAAATCATGCTCAAGAGCTTTTATCATTCAAAATAGTCTCAATGCGACAATATACATATTCTGTCTCCACCTCTTACAAATGAGGGGGCGAGCTCAATTTATAGGCTCCCCAGTTACAATTCAATGGCCAAGATTGATTTCAAATCAACGGCCGAGATTACAAAATAAAACCCTAATTAGGGTTTGTCACTTTCGACCAATGAGAAAATTTCATTTGAGGACACTTGTCCTCCTTGCTAAATATAAACCAACAATAAAATAGAAAGTTGTTGCATGTTGATTCGAAACAATTTGATTGGTTGGAAGATGACGAAGCGCCACCTCAGCGTGTTGGATGCCTTCCTTGGTTGCTTCGATGAGCTTGGACGTTTTCTCTCTTGGCCTAAGTCGGACTTCAAGCCACTTAAGACAAACGTCTCTAGGGAGAGGTCGAACTTTATCTAGTGCTTGTGCCATTTCTCAGTTGAGCAAAGTCGGATTTGCTAGTGGTTTCGCCATCTTATCTTTATGCTTGGCGAACCTTCTCAACACTTTGACATTTCTTTTCTTGGTCTAGGTCGGACTTTGCATCATGTTTGCCATTGTACTTGGCGGATCTTGTGGATGTTTGGACATACCTCCCCAAGCAAGGTCGGACCTTGTAAAGGTTTGGACATGCTCTGCTTCGGAAAAGTCAGACTTTCTTGTGTCGTCCCATCCTTTTTCCCTCGCTCCATTTGGCTTGAAGCAAACTTGCCACCATTCCACGCCATTGCTTCTTCTTTGAAGATTCGCCTCGTGTCGTCATCCACCTGCAAGAAATAAAATAAACAAATTCATATTTTCTCTCTCCTGAATTCTAGCTCCGAAGTTAAATTTTTAACACTCTCTCTCCTGAAGGCACGGTGAATTTAATTTTGCCCATCGGATTTTATCTCTGGCCGGCACAAATTATTTTCCTCCAAAACATCTCTGGCAAACTTCATTTTGTCCAAGGCATTGAAAAAAAATTATTAAAATATTAAAATATTTCAATTTATTCCAACCCGTTCGTCTTCGACCCATGGCTATTTCGATTTTCTCTTCATTTCTCTTGGCTAAAAGTGTATTTTCCGGTTTTGTCCTCAATTTCGTCTAGCCAAACCAAAATTTAAGCCATTCCGTCGAAAATTTTATTGCCAGATCCCTATTTTTCTTTGCCGAGGCGACATTTTCCTTTGCACTGAGCCTATTTTGTTCTGCCAAAGTCAAATATTTCCTCGCTCAGTCGAATTTTTATAGGAAAAATCCTTGCATGGATGTCTTCATCGGGCGAATTTCTTTGACGCTTGACAAATTCTCCTTCCTTTTGGCCAAGGGCGATCCTTCCTTTCTCCTTTGCCTTGGGCATTTTTCTTCGTCAAAAGTTGTCAATTTCTTAGTATTTTCCACACTTAGGCAAATTTTATCTCTTTTCCACCTTTGAGTTAGGCACATTTCGTTTTATTTCTTTGCCATATCCCAATCCTCTTTAGCATTTGTCCCATCAAACTTGGCACTTATCCTTTTGAAAGTGTCAGGATACTTAGCCAAAAATCTTCATTTTTCATCATTTAGCCTCTATACTTAGGCAAATATTCAAACTTTATCCTTGGACTAGGCATCAACACTTAGCAAAAATCCTTACTTTCCCCTTCATGTGCTTAGGCGGACTTCATAAGTCTTTTGGACAAACATGGCGGACTTTGCCTTAGCTTTGGACAAGTATTTTGGATGTCCCTCTTTTCTAGGGCGGACTTTGAAGCTTTTAGCATTTGTCTCAACATTTTGCCTCTTGGAAATGTCATAATATTTAGCCAAAGATCAACTTTCCACCTTTTTAGGCCCTCACACTTAGCAGATTTTTGAAATTCCCCTTGCTGGGCCTTAACACTTAGTAAAAATTTTGATTTTTCTTCATTTTACATGCCTAGGCGGACTTTCCAAGCCTTTTGGACATGCCTCTTATGCTGGGCGGAATTTAGAGGGGTCAAGGATGAGCTGGGCGGACTTTGAATGACCTTAGGATATGCACCTTTGCTGCTGGGCGGACTTCAGAAGATCCAAGGACATTGCCTCTTGCTGCATGGACATGCTTCCTTAAGTGCTGGGCGGACTGGACTTACTTCCAGACATTTCTTCCTTCGTCCTGTCCCACTTTTCAAGGACCATCCTCCTTATGGCGAATTTTTCAGACTTGACCAGATTCCAAATGAATTTCATCATTTTTTGAGCTGATTTTTGATGATTTCAACCTCAGATCTGACTGGTTTTGACCTGATTTTTCCAGATTTCAATGTTTTTGGTCTGATTTTTCATGCTTTTGAATTGTTTTTCCAGATTTTTCAATAATTTTCCACATTTTCTTTTTGATTTTCTGAGAGTTCTATCAAGTTTTTTGAACTTCTGAGTGCGTTTTCAAAACTCGGGACCCTTCTAAAAATAGAAACTTTCCAAAAATAGAAACTTTCTAAAAATAGAAAAAGCAAACCCTAAAAAATAGGGAACCTTGTTTGGTCCGAAAATGCCAAAAATGAAAAATCGAAAAAAGCAAGATTTCCTAAAAAATAGGAAGTTCTGGACCGAATTCACCGATCTTCTTTCTTTCCTTCTGAGCGCTTCCATGACGTCTACGCACTTATTCAAGCATGAATTATTGACCTGGCTTGGGTAACTCTCGCCAAACTGACTGACTTGGAACCCTCAAAATGATGACCTCATTGTAAAAAGACAAGCGATAAGCAGTTGAGACGCCGAGGCAAAAAGCGAAAACAGGGGGTCCCCATTTGTAATGGGGCGATGTGTGAAAAGGTCACAACACAACCCCATTTTGTTGAGGGGTTCTTGTTGTAGAAAATTGTCTCTTAATTCCATGTTTCTATGCAGAAATTTTCAAATTCATTTGATGTGAATTCACCTCCTCGATCTAATCTAAGACATTTTATCTTTGTATTTGCTTCATTTTCAACCAACCCTTTAAAAGCTTTGAATTTCTCAAAGGCTTCAAATTTTTCTTTTAAGAAAGTAACCCAAGTCATTCTTGAGAAGTCATCAATCAGCAGCATAAAGTATCTCTCTCCATTCATACTTTTAGTTTTGGTTGGTCCACAAAAATCAGTGTGAATGAGTTCCAATGGCTTTGATGAAGAGTGTTCCTTAGGCTTGAAACTTGATCTTGTTTGCTTTCCAAGTTGACACTCCTTACAAATGAAGTTGGAAGGCTTTGTTATTCTGGGCATATCTCTTATAGCATTTGATTTACTAACTTTGACAATATTATCAAAGTTGAGGTGGCCTAGCCTTTTGTGCCACAACCAACTTTCATCCTCTTGTACCAAGTTGCAACTTTCACAACTTATCTCCTTTAGAACATACAAATTGTGCTTTCTATCAGCTTGTGCAATTAGTTTTCCATCTTTCTTGATTTCACATTTGTTAGAATGAAATGTAATATTATGTCCTTGATCACAAAGTTGGCTAACACTTAGTAGATTTTCTTTTAAGCCTTTAACATATAAGACATTTTATGTTTTTATTCTACCATTATCTAGACTAAGTGTTCCTTTTCCTTTTATCTCTTTTCTTGTGTTATCACCAAATCTTACCATTCCTTCATCAGTTGGTTCAAGGGAGATGAATTTGCTTTTATCACTTGTCATATGCTTTGAGCACCCACTGTCAATGTACCATCTATCCTTTTTACTTTCTGCATGTAAGGCTGTTTGAATGAACATGGATTTCTCCTTCTTCTTCCACACTTTGATAGGCATTTCTTTCTTTTTAATGGACTTGCCTTCTTTCTTGTTTTGCTTTTGAAAATTATTAAAAATTGTCCTACAAGCTTGTGCCTTGTGCCCAAAGTTATTACAATTGTAGCATATGCTATTGAAGTCCATTAAGGGTGTGAAAGGATTATAGTCTCTCCTAATGTAACTAGGAATATTTTTTGCTTTATTCTTACAACTTAAGGCCTTGTGGCCGAACTTGTTACATAGAAAACAATAGCCATTAAAAGCATAAAAGTGCCTAGTATTTAGTCTTCTTTTAGGATCAGCACTTATCCAATCTCCTTCGGCTTGCTTTGAGAAGGTCTTAGTTTCTTCTTTGGAGTTAGTAACCTTCTTGGACTGTCTTTCAAAACTGCCCCCTGTTTTGTCTTGAAAAAGAATTTGAGCCTTCATGAGCTCATTCAACTTGATGGAGTCTTCATCAACCTTTGTGTGTTGTTCCTTTGTCTTTTCCAATTCCATCTTTAGCATAACTATTTCTTGCTCCAGCTTGTCACATTCCATCTCTTTTGAAATGAGTTTGATCTTCATTTCTTTCAGCTTCCATGATTAGAGCCCTCAAGTCTTCAATAGTCTTGCTTGATTCCTCCAAGTCTTTTGTCATTTCTTTGATCTTCATCTTATGCTTGGCAGCCTTCTTCTTTAATTCTTCATTTTTCTTGTATGCTTGGCAGCCTTCTTCTCTAATTCTTCATTTTTCTTGTATGCATAGTGAAGTTCTTCCTCAAGATCTACTTCTTCTTCTTCATTGCATTCTTGATCAACTTCCTCTTCTTCATCACATTCTTGATCAACATCTTGTTCTTCATATTCAGCCATGAACAATATTTCTTCTTCACCATTGCTTGAGCAATCTTCACTTTGTTCTTCGGAGGTGCTGCTATCTTTCTTTGAATAGAAACTCTTTTTGTGTTTTTGAGATTTCTTCTTTGAGTTGGATTTGAAATTCTTCTTTCCCTTTTTCTTGTTGTTGATCTCTTTTTCATCTTCACTAGAGTTGCTATCATCTTGAGGACATTTTGAGGCATAATGCCCAATCTTCCACAATTGAAGCATTTAAAGGGGAACTTTCCTTTATATTTCCCTTTTCCTTTCTTAAGTTTTCCCATGAAGTAAGCTTCTACTTCATCACTTGATTTGTCACTTGGTTCTTCATGCTTGTTTTTGCCCTTTTTGGATGCTTTGAATGAGACTTCCTTTTGTGGTGATCTTCCTTCAATCCTCATCTCATAGGCAGCAAGGATCCCATGTAATTCATCTTTTGATAGTTGGTCTAAGTTTGCTAATTCTTCCAATGCTGCAACCTTGGCCTCAAACTTTGTAGATAGAGATCTTATAATCTTATCAACAATAAAAGCATCATCAATTTCTTCACCAAGTCCTCTCATGATGTTCACCGTTCCATCAACACGAAGAAAATATGAGGCTATATCTTCATCATCATTCATTTTGAGAGTTTCATAACTTCTAACTTCCTTCGATGAGTTTGCAACTTTGCCTTCTTTACTTTTGCATCTCCTTCATAGATGTTTTGGAGTTTAACCCAAATTTCTTTTGCTGATTTGCAACGCATAACCTTTGTGAATTCGGAATCTGTTAGGCTGCAAAGAGGGGCATGCTTAGCTTTGGCATTGTTCTCACTTCTCTTTTTCACGGCTTGATCCGTTGGAGGGGTTGTTGGAGGTGTATACCCATCAACAACAGATTGCCACACATCAGACCCAAGTGATTCAAATATGCTTCCATCTTGATACTACAAAATGCATAATTAGTCCCATCAAAGATGGGTGCTTTGACTGTATTGTTATGATCTGCCATATGTGCTCTTTAAGGATCTCCTTCAAGCGGTTAGGCTTTCAAGAAGGACCTTGCTCTAATACCAATTGAAGAGCACAAAAGATTTACAGAGAGTGGGGGGGTGAATCAGTAAATCAAAGCAATCTTTTACTTTTCAACTTTTCAACAATCTTAAACTTTTATCAATATCAACTTCTGATATGAATCAATGAAAACAAGTTGACACTACTTTATTGGAAATGATTAAATGACTTTTTACAAATGGAAGTAGACACCAACCTACTTGATTTATAAATGAGATGATTTTGTAGGCTACAACCTACAAGGAGCACCAACCCCTATTGCAAGGCACCAAACCTTGACTTGATGGATGAAGGTAAATGACTTCAATCAGATTTGCACTCTCCCAATCCTCCAATCTGCCTTTGTGATGAAAAATCTCACCCTTAGCCCACACAAGAAGATGGGTTTCTGACTTGAATCACTTCAGACTTCACAACCACACTGTAGTTTTGATTTGGATATCACATATGTATGTTGTTCAATGGTTGCACACTTCTTCATGAAAGATCACATCTGCATTTGTACCTTTTGATCTGCCTCTTCATAACAAAATCGATTTCTACTTGATTTAGTTATTTTTCTATTTACACACAGAACTGAATTCTTCTTAAATCTTTGTAATGCCCCGTCTAAATAACCTAAGAACGTTGCAATTGTGTTATAAAGGTGTAATAATTTTTTTTTTTAAAGTATTAATATTAAATTAATTAATTGAATACATTCTTAGGTTAAACGACGTTACACTACTTTGAGTATTCCATAAGCGACTTAAGTATTTCGCATTGCACTTAATAATTCATAACATAAAGTATACATTGCATAATAATAAATTTTCCATTCAAGATATAATGAAGTACAAACATGTTTCCATACATTGCATTGATATGATATTACATTACTCATCCATCTGATGAGGTAGTTCAAATTACAAATACATTTACAATTACATTGATCACCTCTTATACAATTGAGGGATGTTTTCAAATACATGTTTATATATATATATATAACAGTAAACAGGCACACCGTGCGGAGAAAATCACAGATATCGCAGGGCACTCACAAGCGAGTGATGCGATTTTGTTCTCCACACCAATACACTCACAGAAAACTGACTGATAAATGTTGTTAGTCCATCATAAACATGTGCATATCCATAAACAACTGAAAATAACAGGGTTACCCGGGGACGCGTCCCCCCTCCAAAATCCCCCGTCCCGGTTCCGGGGACGTCCGGGTACTGGGGGACGGCTAGGGGACGGCAGGGGACCGTCCCCCTTTTTTGAAAAAACTCAGGAAACGTCCCGGGGACGGGGGGACGGCGTTGACCAAATAGGGACGGCTGACCAGTCCCGGGGACGGAAGGGGGACGGCTGAGCCGTCCCTCAACCGTCTCGGGGACGGCCGGCCGTCCCCTACGTTTTGAAAGCCAAAAACATAATTTTTTCAAAAAAATTGCAATCTTTAATTTACAATTTTTTTAATTAAATGGTGTGCGCCATGAAGGTTTGTGTGGTTTCGAAGGTCTTCATTTGGGCTTGGTGGCGGGGGCTCCGCCCCTCGACCCCGCCCTGTATCGCGACAGGGAGCGCGCCCAGGGCGCTGCCCCGGGACCCCGCTGGGGGCGCTGCCCCTTGACCCCGCTGGGGGCGTTGCCCCCAGACCCCCACAAGGGGCGCTGCCCCTTGACCCCGCTGGGGGCGCTGCCCCTTGACCCCACGAGGGGCGCCCCCAGACCCCCACAAGGGGCGCTGCCCCCAGACCCCCGCGAGGGGCACTACCCCTCAATCTTGTTGGGGTGTTTCCCCCAAAACCTCATTAAAACTATAGGTCTAAGCATGTTATAGGCCAATGATGAATCATGATCATTAAACCTACAAAATACATATCCCCCGATTGCAAATCTTTGCATCTTTTGTAGTCAAAGCCATAATCAAGGATTATCTTGTTCCATACATTAGACATACGATATTGTATTTTGATTTTCATAACAAACTTTTAAACTATATGGCAGCAATGTAGCCTTTGGGCATTTTGATATAAGTTTATAAATTATAACTAGGAGGTTGTTTTATGATTTGTGTAACTGTATGTTAATTTTGAATGCGTATTGACTATTGACTTTGAGTATTGGCATAATGTTGAACACAAATGTTATATGTTAATGTTCTATAATGTGTATCATGCATGCCTTATTCATGTTATCTGTTAAATATTTAAAATTTCCCTATATTTTTTAAATTTTCCCTATATTTTTATATAGCCGTCCCCTGCCGTCCCTAATTTTGGCCTCAAAAATCGGAAACTTGGGGACTCGTCCCGCCGTCCCCTGCCGTCCCCGTCCCGGAAACTTGGGGTAACCTTGGAAAATAACCATCTACACTAAATCATATCATGTCTGAAAACAATAATCATCACACAAAGTATCATCATGTCACAGAATAATCCATCATCACTCAAAACCAGCGATCAAAGTATCCCACAAAACATCATAGGTCTAACAGTATGAAAAAGTATCAACAGAAAGCATAAGCATAAACGGAGGGGTACTACATCCTCCCCCCCTAGGATCAGGCTTACTCCTGGAAGCCTGCTAGTAGCAAACAAATAACACATACATATCTAAAATAGATCCTTCCATGAAATGATAGCCTAGCCACTAAGATCCCTCTGAACCAGTACTCAGTCAACGTCTTGACCCCTGAGGATCAACTCCCGATGAAGATGGATGTGCACAGTTCCTAAAGAACGATGCTGGTCCTCCATCAGGAACCTCTCCAACTGCACCTTGGTGCTCATCCTGGTGGTTACCCACCATGGTAAAAACCCTATGTGACTTGCCTGCATCTCCCACTGTAGGCTCTGAAACTGTAGGTCGAGGCCCAAAACCAAAAGAACCTCTCATCGGACACTGCCTAGCTATGTGTCCCTGCTGCCCACATGAATAACATCCTGTACCTGTGCCTCTACCGAATCCTCTGCCACCCGAAGGTGCATTGGATTGCTGGAAACTACCCCTACTGACAGTAGGTTGCACACTCTGAGGGCTATAATCTTGTTGTGGTTGTGCTAATATTCTTTTGATTTGTTCGCTGTTGTTGCTGCCCACCCTTTTTGGGTGTCTGTTGGTTCTTGGAAGAACCACCTGTCTGTGCCTGTCCACCCCGTGGACTAAAACCTGCTGCAGGAGCACTCCCAATCTGCACTCCTGTGTGCCCACCTAAAGCCATAATAAGGTTCTCCTCAACTATGCGAGCCTTCTCCACCGCGACTTCCATAGTCTTTGGCTCAAAGACTCGGACACCACCACTGATACGGGCATTTAAGCCCCTGATAAAATGTTGTACTAGCATAGGCTCATCATCGCCAATACCAGCATACTGCTTGAGTTCATAGAACCTACGTTCATATTGCTCTACAGAAAGAGCTAACTGACGTAGATCATGGAACTCATCAGCCCTACGCTGCCTCCAGTGTTCCAAAGGAACCGCTCTAAACCTCTCGAGAAACATCTCCCAAGACACAGAACCAATATCTATATGGAGCTTCTGCTCCTCTAGGCGCCACCATGTAGAGGCGAATCCTCTCAAGTGCATAATAGCACATCTGGCACGGGTATTGCTACCGTAAGGGTGCATGGCAAAGCATCTACCCAAATCTAGTAGCCAGGTCTCAGCCTCTAACCCTCCTCCTGAACCATCAAAGGTAGGAGGACGTGCTCTCAGTAAATCCCTCATATGACCAGCAATAATAGAATCCTAATGTGCTGTGTCATCTACTCTCCTAGGGGATCTATCCCTCTCTCTCACAACCTCCTACTCATCTACCTGTCTAGGTCCAAGACGAGCTAGGACCTCCTCTAGTAAATGACGTATCTGAGTACCCTCTACTGCTGACTGTTCAAAATTCTGCCCCTCATTCCTCTGATCCAACTGTTCTGCCTGAACACTGTGATGAGGGCTCAAAGGGGGAGTAACCTGAGCGATTGGCCCTCGGCCTCCACCTCGACCTCTACCACGACCCCTTCTTCCTCGCCTAGGCATGTTCCTACACATAACAATTACGAGTCTTAGATACTATTCAACCAAGGTTATCAGTTGCGACACTACGTACTAGGTCAACCTAATGGGCTCTAGATTACCCAGAGCGTCCAGTGTTTGTAACCTTGGCTCTGATACCAATCTGTAATGCCCCGTCTAAATAACCTAAGAACGTTGCAATTGTGTTATAAAGGTGTAATAATTTTTTTTTTAAAAAGTATTAATATTAAATTAATTAATTGCATACATTCTTAAGTTAAACGACGTTACACTACTTTGAGTATTCCATAAGCGACTTAAGTATTTCGCATTGCACTTAATAATTCATAACATAAAGTATACATTGCATAATAATAAATTTTCCATTCAAGATATAATGAAGTACAAACATGTTTCCATACATTGCATTGATATGATATTACATTACTCATCCATCTGATGAGGTAGTTCAAATTACAAATACATTTACAATTACATTGATTACCTCTTATACAATTGAGGGATGTTTTCAAATACATGTTTATATATATATAAAACAGTAAACAGGCACACCATGCAGAGAAAATCACAGATATCGCAGGGCACTCACAAGCGAGTGATGCGATTCTGTTCTCCACACCAATACACTCACAGAAAACTGACTGATAAATGTTGTTAGTCCATCATAAACATGTGCATATCCATAAACAACTGAAAATAACCATCTACACTAAATCATATCATGTCTGAAAACAATAATCATCACACAAAGTATCATCATGTCACAGAATAATCCATCATCGCTCAAAACCAGCGATCAAAGTATCCCACAAAACATCATAGGTCTAACAGTATGAAAAAGTATCAACAGAAAGCATAAGCATAAACGGAGGGGTACTACAATCTTCATTTAGAAGTAATCAAACTCTCTTAATATTATCATTTGTGCCTCCTTTTTGAAAAAGACGTATGCAAATTTCAGATTTTAAGAGACGTGTTCCTTTACATGAACACGTTTTTTGATGACAAATTTCAGATTTTAAGAGAAGTGTTCCTTTACATGAACACATCTTTTGATGACAAATTTCAGATTTTAAGAGATGCATTCCTTTACATGAACACGTCCTTGACCTCCCAATAGCGTCTCTTAAACACAGTTCACTTTGCATTAATCAGAAAGACATTTTTTTAGTCAACAAAACACGTCTTTTTGATAGAATATGTCCTTAAGCAAGAGACGTCATGGACGATGTATGTGTCTCTTCAGAATAGAAAGCATCCTTTCTTACGTGTCCCTTCATATCTATCTGGAACGTGCCTTTTTGGTATCGACTCTTTCTCTTAGAACGTGCCTTTTTGGTATCGACTCTTTCTCTTAACAAATCTTCTTTAATTCGTGCTTCTTCAAATTTGACTAAATCGTGTTCTTCTAAATAATCTGAGCTTCAATAATCTCAAGCAGTGGCATACTTCTTTTACCCGGCAACGTCTACATTCTCTTCACAAGATGGCGGCACATTATACTGATGATATTGACGATTCTTTGTATCCTTGAAAAAGAAAGCCTCGTGTGTTATAGAATATGCCTGATGCGTATGCTAGATAAGCAGTCGACTAGGATATCAAATATTTCATTCTTCAAACAATTATTTATGTCCATCCAACTCGTCACTAGTTTCCAGTGTTTGCTCATTCCCTAAATGATCATACTAAGTATTATCGAGACTTTTGTCTCTTCCGCCATTTAATTTGCATCTGTTTATTTGTTGTTATTTATTTGTCATGCCTCCTTTATTTGTTTCTTACGCAATCTTCTTATGGATAATTTCTTCAGATTTATCTGCTTACAGCTGCTTTTATGTCTTTAACACATATAAGTCTTCAAACTGATCTGTTGCCCTTCATCTTTAGATTAACTCAATTTCTTGATTTTGCTCAAACTGTGAGATACTCATTTCTTTTTCTTAGTTTGACATTCATGACAATCTGTAACAGTCTCTTATCAATTCCATTCATAGTGCAATGATAATGATCTTGTTCATATACCTTTGACACCAATGACAATATTGCCAACAGAGGCATGTGCCCACGCTCATTAACATGAAGTAGGCATTCCTCTATCCTCTCCTGAAAAAAGTGGGACTGAAGCCAAGACAAAGAAGGTAAATTCAACAAGTACCAAGAAGAATTTTGTGCATTGTGATCTTTGTGACAAAGATAGTCATTTGGATTCCTCTTGTTAGAAGTTGAAAATACAGAAAAATCCTCATAAGGTAAGAAGGGTAAAAAAAAACTCTATGCCTACCATACATGAAGAGAGTTTAGTAGTTCATAAGTGTAAAGGGATTGATTGTAGTTTTCAGGTGGATTCTAGGATTACTTGCACTACTAAGAAAGTTAGTTTTCTGGTGCAAGACGAATTGTCTGTCCTTTTTTATTCTTGTTCTCAGGCTTAATTTCCCATGATTTGGTTGACAATATTGACCTTGAAATTTATCAAGATCTCAAGCATTATACCTTTGGTTGGATCAAAGAAGGTGCTAATTTTCTTATGAATAGACAATGTAGAATGAAGTTTGCAGTTAATTCCAAATTTGTTGATGAAGTAGTTGAAGATGTTACTCCTTTGGATACATGTAGCATTGTTTTTGGCAGCCCATACATATGCAACCAGAAAACAATATATTATCAAAAGGCAATTGAGTGCTGTCTCATCAAGAGTGAAAGGTGCTTTGTGTTGTTGACAGAGGCAAAGAATAACCCAAAAAGGTCTTGCATCTTCATGGGAAGATGTTGAGTGTAAACACAAGGATTATTCATTGATCAAGTTCCTACATATTCAAGCACTTAACCATATCATGTAATGTCCCGTTTATATTTTTTATGGTTTTATACCTTTTTTGTATTTTATGAATTTTTTGAAACAAGAAACAAACTAAAACAGTCATGTTCCCCGAAATTGCAGCATCAAGATATAAAACATCGAAGCAAGATAAACAAAATACATATTAAAAGACACTAACTATTTAAATAATTATCAATGATAACCTCATAATTATAATAATATTAAAGATAATATTGTAATTACCCATACTAAATATTATAATCGTTATACATCAAAGATTGTAATTACATTAGAATAAAATAATAATAAGATAGTAGCAAATTGATTTTCTTATTATACTTTAATGTTAAAATATCAAAATACAAATTAAATACCATTATCATAATATACCAATAGTAAAGATAAAACGATAATAATAACAGATATTATTCCTAGAAGTATTTAAAGATCAGCGGCCAATTACATGATGGAAATCGTTGGAGAGATGATTATAAATTCAGCCTCCTTTTATAATGCAAGCCAACCCATTAAGGGAGCACGTATTTATAGAATGCATGAGAATGATTAAAAGATCGAACTTATACAAGACAATGCTAATTCGCCTTAATCATCTTTTAAAAGCTAAGTACGATTAGTTAAGGAAATGGCAAGGGACGTGTCTCAAAACAAAGGGACATGTCAGCAGGAAAGACACGTCTAATAAGAGAGGCTTGACCACCGCCAATGTATAAGGAGCGAATCCATTTTATGACAAAGGGGGCAGCATTGGATAGGAAGAAAAAAAAGATCATTCAATGTAGAAGGAATTTACATTAATAAGCAGCAGTTCAGTTTAGAGGCAGCCGGAAGGTCTGGGCAAAGGCAGCGATCAGACCAATATTCAAGAACACATGAAAAGAGAAGGATGAGGAAGTAACGGGATTACAAGGAGAAACACAATCTGCATATTATATGATTTGAATCAAACCTACTAAGAAATAAAAAAAGAATATATTCTGAAGAATCCCAGTCAGCAATCTGACATAAAGGAATAAACAGAGGCAGGTCCTGGGAGATGGACGAATCACATTATCAGATGGATACAAAGGTAAGCGACATCTGTTTTCAGTGTTTGGTAAGTAGAATATGCCTTAAAGACAGTTGAGGACATTTATATAAGAATATAAGAAAGTAAAGGATGTGCCAATTAGTGGGACTAATATGAATACTTAATATATATATATGTGTGAATAATAGATAAATTTGATAATGAATAATATATATATATATATATGAATAATGATACAGGAAAGAATACATATGCACTACTTACATTGAAGTAGAATACATATGTACGTATTCATATAAAACTAAGATATATATGTATTTATAAATTGAGTCAATTAGAACTGATGATATATACTGATTTAGATTATATTTATAAATGGTTGTGCAAATAACAATTATTGAATCTGATAAGCAATTATGATTCTTTAATATAAGAAGGGAAAACATATTCTTATTTATTTGATTCATACTAATGATATCTTCTAAGTATTAAGGACAGATGGATCGATAGTTAAGGAATCAAGAGGAGCCTCAGCAGATCAAACCCTAGTAAGGGTAAGTATTGAGAGGTAAGTATCCTCAACTGACTGATAACATGGATGGTTATGTAATCAATCCCAGTTACCATGGATAGCGGGTTACAGTATAATAACTAGTCCATACCTTATCAAGTTAAATAGCAGTGAATGCTTATAACACTTTAATCTATGATGAATTGAGAATTTTATTAAATATACTAGGAGGAATGCATAGAGAAATTAAATGGATATTTATATGTCAATATATTGAGTTCATTCGTACAGCATGAGTGATTGACAAACATCCTGAATAGATATAAGGGAAATTATTCACAAGAGTCCAATAATGATGCTTACAGCAATTATTGAATATCATAAGCTATTATGACTTTACTTGAGAATAGACTCTGGGCCAAAATTCCCTTTCGCTAACACTCGATAAGGATAGGGAGTGTGTGGAGGGAAAGGCGGGTAAATCGGTCCAATGTTGGATGGTCCCAAGACGGGTAGTGAACCTTGAGGGAGTCCAATTCGAGATTGCGCACACGCCCTTGGCACAGTAAATCTTCCATCCAACAAGGTTAGGAAGAGAAACGAGGCGAGGATCTATTCCGCTTGGGAGTAATAAGTCATATTAGTTTATGATGTGTTTATGCACTAGATGATAATGCATCTGCCTTATCCTTAAAATGCTCAATCGGGTGTTGTCTAATTTGAATTGGATTGAGGAACTATGTGTGTTTGTCGGTAATGCATGATGTGTGCAGGCCCTAAAGGTAAATTACATGTGCAAATTAGGTGTTGGTAAACAAATTTCTTAACCCTAACTTGTGCATTTTATGTCTCTAATAAGGGGGACATTACAAACAGCAAACCAAAAATTGAAAATAACAATGCAAAATACTTGATCGAACTCTCAACCACTTCATAAGCCAAATCTGAACCAAATTTTGATAAATTTAATCATTATTACAAACCCTAGGTCATTTTAAATGCTTAGATCAGATTCAAACATAAATTTGGAAACCCTCAAAGTCTGATTTTATTGATTTTTGTAACGATTACAAGCTAGAAATTGCTCTAAAACAAAAAACAGATCTGAAATTAAAATTTTGAACTTGCATAGACCTTATTGGAGAACAGATTGGTACAGCAGTTGTACGACTGTGGTAGGAGCGTACAATGGTCAAACAAACTATTTTTAACCCTCCATGCTGCTGATGTAATGTAGCTCAAACCCTGGAAACACAAATCAGATCTCAAAAGTGCCAAATAAACATGTATAGTAGACTGTTCTCACAACGAGCACCTCCCAAATCAGCATAAATATCTCAATAAAATGGTTTGCCACCATTGAAATATAATTTCTGAATTTCTGTGCAGCTGGGCTACCTCCAAAAATAGTGTCAAAACCCTCCAATGATGTCAACCCACAGCTGGTATGACTTTAACAACTTAGATCTGGGATGCCAGAGAATTCGCCGAAAATATCACTCAAGATTGGAAACAATAGTTTTTGTCCTTGATTCCACAATTGGAAATTCAAGAAGATTTTGTCCTCTCAAACCCCAAACAAACCAAGGGTTTTCATCCTTGGATGCCCTAGATTGAACAAACTACTCAAATATGAAAATTGGATGCAAAGAGGCTAACTTGATTGATTATGAAATAAGGAAAATTTTGCTCCTTTTATAGTTGTCTTTTTCGGGCCCTCCATTTCTTTTATTTTATTTTATTTATTTTAGTTTTGTTTTCCCTCCAATTATTAGTACTTTTTATATTAAATGTTTAAGAAAAACTTTTTTAATTTATTAAAATAATACTATTTAAGTTGCCCTAAAAATAGAAGTTATTCGGCCCAGCTTAAGAAATATTATTAATTATTTCAATCCGAAAAAGGGGACATGACAACTGTACTATCATAAATTGTCACCCTTGACAATTTCACTTTATATTTTGTCCCCCCTTAAATTATTGGACCTAATTGAGTATTTAATTTCCTAAATTATGCATTCTATGGCCCATTTTTAACAATTTCCGATGAATTGCAAGCAGAAAACAATTGCATCTATCTAAGACCTTGCCGCCGACACTTAAAATCCTAAAAAATAGGGCAAGGACACTCACACCCTAGGCGTGAGTGTCCCCCTATTGGCTCCAAATTCAAATATGTGTGTCTTAATGTGCCCAATGTCTAGTAGCCATCAGGATTTAATTTTTGGGAAATTGAATAAGTCCTATAAATACCTAGTTATTGCATCATTTCAAATCTAACAAGAGAAAACTAGCAAGAGGCAAACATTAAGAGAAATTAATATCATCAAGCTCATTCAAGAGCAAGTCAAGAGCAACATTTCAAAGCTTTATTACAGCAATTCAAGATCCTTACATCATATCAAATCCTATGTGAGTTTATGTGCGTTCATGTTATCATTGTTTTGTGAAGGCTAACACTTTTGTAGGTCTCCAAGCAATTCAAGCAATCAAGCAAAGAAAGATCCCAAGACCTTGAGGTGATGTGCATGACTTTAGTCCTTCAAGGAAGCCATTGAAGGGTGGTGAGTTGCAGTACTTTGTGATTTCATCATTCTTTCCTATCCATTATCATTTTTATCAAACATTGCCATTGTGGAAGTGAAAACACTTACACAGGGTTTGACTAAGGCAAGCCCCTAAATGGCCCAACATTTCCTGTCTTTGTGAATGTGCAGATCTCAGGTTTGAAGAGGATTGAAAGGATCTTGAAGACAAATTTATTCGTTGCTGCATTTGAAGACCTACATCTTGTCAACCCATAGAAACTCAGTTACAAAAATATCCGATAGTGTTCTGACAGATTTGCAGGCAGGGATCTGAAGCTCAAATCCGACATCAAAGGACTACAAAAACAGATCCAAAAAAACATTACAAGGAAACTCACGCCCTAAGTGTCTGTGTCCTCCATTTTCTGCCCCAAATTTGAATCACAGGTGTACAGTGTCTTGCTCTACCAATTTTTGTTGTCTGAATTTGTTTGTGAACCCGTGTCTTCTATATTTACATCAAAACAGTAAATTGCATTATTACCTTAGTTAGATCCTTGCATTTCATCATTAGGTCATTTCTAGATTTGGTTAAGGGCTAGTTGACTCACCTATTAAGTTGTAAGTCAATCACATACCTTGTCCAAATCCATCAAACCCTCGTTCCACCTTTGCATTCCTTTCCAATCCATTACATCTCCATCCATACCCGTATGTACATTCAAAAAGATTTGGGAAAGGTGTCAAACCCTAAGGTGAACCCTTTCCCTATGTTTCAGAGACAAAGGTGTTCCAAGTTTTGGTTAATCTTGATGACTGGATACATTTTTTCTCAAATAGTCTTCCACCCATTTGTTGACAATCTCAATCTGCCACATGTTTGGGAGTGGTAGCTAGTGTTGGAAGTTCAATTCCTGATAAATGAAAAAGCTTAGGAACCAACTGTATCTCTCACCCACAATACTTATAAGCAAGCTATGGAGCCTAAACACTTCTTTGAAAAACAAATCAGCAACCTGAGGTGCCTTGAAATCAAAAGAAATGGCAAAAAATGTGCATACTCCATGAGTCTATCAACTACAACATAAATGTACTTCTTACTTCACACCTTAGGAAGTCCAATGATGAAATCTATTGAAATACAAACAAGATGGAAATGATTGCTCTCTCTTGTTCTGTTGAAAAACTAAACACCCATTAATATGCTTATGATCATCATCCTTAAGTCCTTTCCATGAGAATCTCTCCCGAATCTACTTGTAAGTCTTGAAATACCTCGAATGACAAGCCAAAGGATTATCATGAATAGCCCTTTATATCTTATCTTTCATTTTAGATTCGGATACCAAAAATACTCTATCCTTGTAACGAAGAATTCATTAACCACTACATAACTATCATCCTTCAATTTCCCTTCCAATATGTCAATGGCAAAGGTGTTTTCAAAATATTCTATCAAAATTTGAACCTTCTAATCTTTTTAATTTCCAGTATACAACATAGAGTGGGTTTTCTTGATAATACATTAACGACTATGTTCTTTTTCCCTTTGACGTATGCAATGTCAATATCATAAGCTTGAAGTTTAATTACACATTTTCATTGTCTTTTATTGAGATCTTTTTAGCTAAGGAAGTACTTCAAACTATTGTGGTTAATTTTCACCACAAACTTTCTACCAACAAGGTAAATTGTCTAAACTTGGCCAAAGCATGCACGAAGATCAACATTTCCTTGTCATAGATTGAGAACCCTCCCTCAATCCCTTTGAGTTTGCAGCTCTCAAATGCAATAAGATGCTTATTTTGCATCAAAACAACTCCAATCCCTCCCTCAAATGCATCACATTCTAACACAAAAGGAAGAGAGAAATTAGGAATGGCTAACACAAGACAAGAACATATCACCTCTTTGAGTTTGTCAGAAGTTTGTTGCATTGACTTAGACTATGTGAAAACCACTTTCTTTGTCAAATCAATCAATGGAGCTGCCAACTAAGAAAATCCCTTCACAAATTTTCGATAATAGCTACAAAGACCAAAGAATCCTCTCAACTACGTCAATGTTTTTGTAGTAGGCCAAACCAAGATGGCCCAAATCTTGATCAATTTGCACTCCTTGAGTGTTAATTAAATGCCCCAAATACAAGATTTCAGTCATACCTAACTCACATTTAGACTCTTTCACAAATAAAGATTGTGCTTCTATAATGCCCAAAACTTTGTCCAAATGTCTCAAGTGATCTTTCCAAGTTTTGTCATAGACAAGTGTATCATCGAAAAAAACCAAAACAAACTTATTTAATAGCTTATTGAACACTTGGTTCATACATGACTGAAAAGTACCAAGACCATTAGTCAAACCAAATGGCATGACTAGAAATTCAATGTCCATAATCTTTCTTCATGAACTCTAAGATGGTAATATCCAAATCTAAGGTTTGTTTTGGAAAAACAGATCGCACCATGTAATTCATCAATAATTTCATCGATCATGGGAATTGGATACCTATTCTTGGTCTTTTTGTTTAGAGCTCTGTAGTCAATACAAATTCTCATGGTCCCATTTTTTCTTCTTGACCAAGACTACTAAAGAAGCAAATAGGCTCAAACTTGGTCTAATGGGACCCATATCAAGAAGCTCCTTAATGGCCTTTTTGATCTCTTACTTATGCCTTCTGAGATGGTCTCTATCGAGTGGCAATCATTAATCTAGCTCCTTCTAACTCAATGACATGCTCAAACCCTCTATCGAGTGGCATCTCAAGAGGTATGTCACAGAAAACTTTATTGTGCTTGTCTGGAAGAGAACAAACATCCACATGGTATAATTTATTATCCTCTAGAGAAATGGTAGACATAATCAAGCATTATGCATGGCAGAAATTCCTCTCCATATGTTAGCCTAAAACAATTTTCAAAACTCTATTTGACATTTTGTTAAGCACCACCTTTGTACCATTTGAATGGAACTTGAGTTCCATGGTTTGTAAGTTCTAAGTAATTTCTCCCAAAGAATGCAGCCATTGAACTCCCGACGCTACATTAGTATCTCCTATGCTGACAACATAGAAGTCATCTTTACCTCATAATTTCCCAAAGTGAGGCTCATTTGGGAGATTTTCCTTGTGCATTGGATGGTGTAACAATCAGCAACCATCACATTGAGACCTTCAAAGTCTTCAATTTAACACTAGGTTCATACATGTCCTAGAAGTACCAAGAGCATTAGTCAAACCAAATGGCATGACTGTAAATTCAATGTCTATAATCCTTTACAAACTCTAAGATGGTAATACCTAGATCTAATGTCTGTTTTGGAAAAATAGACCGCACCATGTGAGTCATCAATAATTTCATCGATCATGAGAATTGGATACCTATTCTTGATGATCTTTTTGTTTAGAGCTCTATAGTCAATACACATTCTCATGGTCCCATTTTTTTTCTTGACCAAGACTTTTGAAGAAGCAAATAGGCTCGAACTTGGTCTAATGGGACCCATATAAAGAAGCTCCTTAATGCCCTTTTTGATCTCTTCCTTATTCCTTCTAAGACAGTGATAAGGAGTGGTGATCGTTAATTTAGCTCCTTCTAACTCAATGACATTCTCCAACCCTCTATCGAGTGGCATCTCAAGAGGCATGTTATTGAAAACTTTATTGTGCTTGTCCAGAAGAGACTAAACATCCACATGGTATGATTTCTTATCCTCTAGAGAAATGGTGGGTGTAATCAAGGATTGTGCCTCCCAAGCAACTTGTCCATGGAAAAAAGTCCTCTCCATAAGTTTTCCTAAAATAATTTTCGGAACTCCATTTGACATTTCATTAAGTACCACCTTTTTACAATCTAAATGGAACTTGAGTTCCATGGTTTGGAGGTTCTAAGTAATTTCTCCCAAAGAATGCAGCCAATGAACTCCCAAAACTACATTAGTATCTCCTATGCTAACAACAAAGAAGTCATCTTTTACCTCATAATTTCCCAAAGTGAGACTCATTTCAGAGATTTTCCTTGTGCATTGGATGATGATACAATCATTAACCATCACATTGAAACCTTCAAAGTCTTCAATTTTTAGGCCTTTCTGCAACTACCCCTTTATCAATAAAATTGTGAGTTGCTCCAAAATCAATGAGTACAGTAATTCTTTGTCCGCATAGAAATCCACGAACTCTGAAAAGTTAATACTTTGTGGTACCAAAAATTTTGAAATAGTACCCCCTGAAAGTATCTTTTTCTTCCTAATCTTCTTGCAAAGGCTTCTTCACTTTCTTGCTTCAAATCTTCAACTCCTAATTCTTCATCTAAAACTACCTCAGTGTAATGCACTTGTCCCTTTCCAAGACAACTATGGCCTAGTGCCCATGGCTATTTGCATGTGAAGCAAATTTTCTTCCTTCTTAATTCATTTTTTGCCTCTTCCTCTTTTCTTTAAGGAAAATTATTATTATGACTGAAGTTTTTTTTGAAAAGGCTTGTTTGGAGGGAAGGTCTTCTTCTAGAATTTACTCTTCGAAAGTTAAGACTCAAGTGCCAATGACCTTTATATAGCCTCCTATAGAGATGGAGGTTCAAATGCTTTGACTAAACCTTTGAGGGGTTCAGACAAGCCTTCAATAAAAAATATAATCAGCCTTCTTTCAATGATGTCAAGAACCATAACGAAAATTTTTTGAAAATCAGCATGTAAAGTTCCTTACCTAATCTGCCCTGAAATTTGTCAATTGGAGTTGTTTGACATTTTGCCCGACACTTTACATGCAAACTACTTCTTGATTATGCAAGGATCCGTTTTTTATTGTTGTTTCATGTCTTAATTGATTACATACAATGTTAGAGCAAATGAGCTGTATACTGAAAGCAATGTACATAAACATGTTGTCTCAGAACTATGACTCCTCATAAAGCCATTGACTGAAATAGTAGTACATCCTCAGTAATAGTGTTTCAGACTTATAGATGGACCTTTCTGGGTAAGAATAAGAGCTGCTAGAAGGTGAATACAGCCAGAAATTACACTCAGACCTTATGCATTCAGAATGACTATTAGAGGGCAATAATTCACACTAATAAGACCATATCAATCCTCCAAAAATCAATGACCATGCAATACAGGATATGCATTTGACAGTGAATGTTATAACAGAATTTTAAGACGCTTTTCTGTGCATCATATAGCCTGATTTTTCATAAACAGCAGCTACAAGAGCTACAGCAGATATAACACTAATTTCTGAGTGAGATTCAAGGGGTTCCACATGAACAGCAGTATATGATTTTCATTTGCAATACATTCAGCTTATCACAGGTAATTTCTTGACACTAACATGGACAAAATACGCTTTGAACACAACCTAGATCAAAATATAGACTTACAGGTTTGTTCCAGCTACACCATGAATGGTATCCTCAGCAATGAATACATTTATCATGCCTGGAAACTCGTGATTCTGATCTGAGCAGACTAAGCCTCTGGAAAATGAAGTCGTTTCTGACCTGAGAGTGCTTTTGGACAATCGTATCTTCAAGAAAGAGATGCGTCTGGTTTAGGAACCCAAAATGCCACTCCTAAATCCCACAACTGACCATGTCCTAGCTTGTGAGAGCTACAGAGGATGCCCTAACCAGTAAATCGTGTTCCTCCATTAAGCTGCTCAGTCTCTTCAAAAAGGCACAACTGTAACTGGTTTCCTTGCTGAAACTAAAGCCAAAGGAGTTTACAAATGAAAAACGCCTTCAGTTTACACAATAATCTTCCAAAATCAATCCACTTGAACAGTCAAAACTTCAATGCAAAATAGCCACAAAAATCTATGTTATTGCCATATTCTTCATTCGCCATTGAGCCAAGATCTCGCAATAAACGTATCCTTTCCAAAATCTTCAGTTCCTCCAGCTAGGGATAGTGTTGCATACCCGAAATTGGCTTCCAAGGGTTTGGACCCCTCAGGCGCGAAAACTCAGAGAGCTCCTTCACATGAAAGATGTGTAAATCATAATGTGTCGAATGATTCTTTTTTCACTTTTGTATTTGCTCCCTCAGAAAATAAAGTGGCTTTTTATATAGTTTCTTTAATGAGTCACTTTCATAAAATTTCATAAAGTCACTTACAAAATTGATTTAATTAATTATTTATATCACCTTTAAATATTTAAGTGAAACTTAGGCAATAAATTAAATAATTAAATAAATGATTCCCTCCACTTCGTCATTAGCCTCGAGAATTAAAAGTCTAAGTGATCTCCTGAAGTGCTATCAAGAAGGGGACATTACAATCCGCCCTTCCCGAAATTGCTTTCCCTCAAGCAATTGCAAACTCAGGTCCTGTAGAATCTGCTCATGCTCCCATGTGGCATCCTCGGCTGGAAAATCTTTCCATCTTACCAAATACTCTTTCACCACCCTGTTCCTCAATCTTCTCTCTCAAGTGTCTACAATCTCCTCAGGGACTAAGACCAAATGTCCCTCCTCATCCAACCGTGGGAGCTCTGAAGAAGAAGTAACCTGCTGAACTAGTGCCTTTTTAAGGCACGAAACATGAAATACATTATGAATCTTGCTGCTCTCTGGCAGCTCCAACTCGTATGCTACCTCTCCAACCCGCCTGATAATTTTGTAAGGTCCATAGAATCTGGGCTTGAGCTTCTCGGCCCCACTCTTCTTAAGAGAAGACTGTCTATAGGGCTGCAAACGAAGGTATACCAAATCACCAACCTCAAAATTGCGCTCAACCCTGTGTCTATCAGCATATGTCTTTTGTTGATTTTGTGCCACCTGCAAATTATCTTTGAGTGCCCTCAAGATATCCTGACTCTCCTGAATCCAATCCTTGGCTTTGGGAGCCCTGCTATCACCAAAAGCCATCTCCATGAATGAAGGAGCATCGTAACCGTACAAAGCTCTGAAAGGACTCATCCCTATGGACATATCATAAGTGATATTATAACAATACTCTCCCAAGTGTAGCCACTTAATCCATGCCCACTGATGCCCTGCAATGTAGTTGCGCAAGTACCCCTCAATCCATTTGTTCACAATCTTTGTCTGTCCATCTGTCTGAGGGCAATAAATCATGCTCGAAGTCAACTCGGTACCTACCAACCTAAACAGCTACTGCCAAAATGCACTCATGAATTTATTATCCCTGTCACTGACTATATACCAAGGTAGCCCATGCAATCTAAAAATCTCCCTGAAAAATAACTCAGCCACCTGTGGAGCCCTGTACTCAGTCGGAATAGCAAAGAAGTGAGCGTACTTCATCAATCAATCCACCACCACAAAGATACTATCTCTCCCATGCACCTTAGGTAGACCTGTGATGAAGTCCATAGAAATACTCTCCCATTTCTGCTCTGGGATAGGCAATGGCTGTAGCAATCCAGCTGGATGGGTATGCTCTGATTTGTTTTGCTGACAAGTCACACACTCCCTAACGTGTCTCAATACATCATCCTTGAGGCCCTTGCATGAGAACCTCTCTCTGACCTATCTATAAGTTTTGAAATAGCCCTGATGGCCTGCTAAGGTAGTGTCATGAGAAGCCTGCAAAATCTTCTCCTTCAGTCTGGACTCTGGCACCAAGTAAATCCTATCCTTGTAGTAAATCACATCATCCACTACTCGGTACCTGTCATCCTGAATCAATCCATCCATCAACTCACAAGCAAACTTATTCTTGGAATACTCCACCAACAAGAGGGACTTCCAATCTGCGGAAATCTCTGAAAGTGAGCAAGCTGAAGGTCTCCTGGAGAGGGCGTCCGCCACCACATTCTTCTTCCCCTTCACATACTCTATATCAAAGTCATATGCCTGTATCCTGCTAACCCACTTTTGTTGTCTCTCATTCAAATCCCTCTACTCCAAGAAGTATCTGAGACTATTATGATCGGTCCTCGCCACAAACTTCCCTCCAACTAGATACTGTCTGAATTTCGCCAAGGCATGCATAATGGCGAGCATCTCCTATCATAGATGGAGTACAGTCTCTCTGGTCCCCTCAACTTACGACTCTCAAAAGCTATGGGGTGTTTGTTTTGCATCAACACTGCTCCTATGCCCTCACCTGAGGCATCACACTCCAAGACAAACGGCTGTGTGAAATCTGGAAGCACTAATACTGGGAAACTACTCATCACCTCCTTGAGCTTATCAAAAGCTCGTTGTGCCTCCTCTAACCAACTGAATGCACCTTTCTTTGTCAAATCTATCAAAGGTGCTCCCAACTGTGAAAATCCCCTCACAAACCGCCTATAGTAACTACGCAATCCAAAGAAGCCTCACAACTCTGTGAGTGTCCTAGGTGGTGGCCAATCAAGTATCGCCTGTATCTTCTCCTGATGTACCTGTACTCGTCTGCACTGATCACATGCCCCAAATATAATCTCTCTAAGGCCAAACTCACATTTTGAAGCCTTAGTGTAGAGTGACTGCTCCTCCATGATATTCAAGATCTCAACAAGATGTCTCAAATGCTCCTCCCAAGTCTGGCTATAAATGAGGAAGTCATCAAAGAACACCAACAAGAATTTACACAACTGCTTATTGAATATATGATTCATGCAGGACTGAGCAGGACTGAAATGTGGCAGGTGCGTTTGTCAAACCAAATGGCATGACCAAGAATTCATACTGCCCATAGTGACAACGGAACGTTGTTTTGTGTATGTCCTGCTCTCTGACTCTTATCTGATGGTACCCTGAACAAAGATCAATCTTCGAAAAATACATTGCCCCATGAAGTTCGTCCAACAACTCATCTATCCTGGGTATGGGGTACCTGTTCTTAATGGTTTTTTTATTAAGAGCCCGGCAGTCAATGCACATCGGCATGGTTCCATCCTTCTTCACCAAGACCACAGATGAAGCAAAAGGACTAGAGCTCGGTC
>VDFB02289610.1:0-23016 GCA_007258455.2 Sequoia sempervirens
AATGATGGGGAAAGTATGTAGAGTCATCATTGACTTAGGGTCTATTGACAATATTGTGTCAGAGGAGACAGTCAGCAAGATGAAGTTGACAAGGATACCCCACACCAATCCTTACAAGGTCACATGGCTCAATAAAGGCCAACATGTCTTGGTGAATGAACAAGCATGGGTGGAGTTCTCAATTGGAAGGTACAAGGACAAAGTCTTGTGTGATGTGTTACCTATGGATGCATGTCACTTGCTCCTAGGTAGACCATGGCAATTTGATTGCCAAGCTATGCATGATGGAGCAAAGAACTCTTATACTTTCAAGAAGGATGAGGTCACATTTAGAATTCAGTCACTGTTAGAAGATGCAGAGGTGCAAACAGCAGGTCCTAAATTACTCATGGTTGGTGAAAAAGAGTTCTTAGAAGCCTTGGAAGAAGGGGAAGGAGTTGGCTATGCAGTAATGTTGAGGCCAAGAGAGGTAATTAATGACAAAGCAGCTGAGAGGCCAGAGTTACCTAGAGAAATACAGAAAATGTTGCAGACCTATGAAGGCATTGTAAGCAGTGGACAACCAGCAACATTACCCCCTAAAAGAGCCATAAGTCATAGGATAGACTTGATACCAGGGGCTACCCTACCAAATAAGGTAGCCTACAAGATGACCCCTCAACAAAATGAGGAAATAGCTAGACAAGTACAAGAGCTCCTAAACCAAGGTTCCATTAGGAAGAGCATCAATCCATGTGTAGTACCCACTATCCTAGCACCTAAAAAGGGAGGGGAATGGAGGCTTTGTACTGATTCAAGGGCCATAAATAAGATAACTATTAGATATAGGTTCCCTATCCCTAGGATTGAAGACCTAATGGATTGTCTAGGTGAAGCTAAGTACTATACCAAGATAGACTTAAAGAGTGGTTATCACCAAATTAGAATACATGAGGGAGATGAGTGGAAAACAACCTTCAAAACCAATGAGGGTCTCTATGAGTGGCTAGTTATGCCATTTGGATTGTCTAATGCCCCCTCCACATTCATGAGACTCATGAATGAAATCCTCAAAGACTGCATTGGTAAATTTGTAGTGGTGTATCTTGATGATATACTTATTTATAGCAAAACAAGAGAAGAGCATCTCAAACAGATAGAGTTGGTTTGCAAGAAGCTGCAGGAGGAGAAATTGCTGATCAATTTAGAAAAGTGTGAATTCATCAAGATAGAGCTATGTACTGGATCTGCCTTCCATCAGCTACGGTAACTCTGAAAATGGATAGGGTAGCAAGTGGAAGCCATCCTCAATTGGCCTCCACTCCAAAGATACAAGAATGTAGAGGTAAAGCAAAGTTTCTTGAATGGCTCCCTGCTCAATACTTCATTGAAGTTCATAAGAGACAATTTAGTGCTATTTGTGCTCCTATGTTGGATACCATTAAAGGAGGAATGAAGACTAAGTTTGTATGGAATGAGCAAGTAACAAAAGTTTTGAGTTGTTAAAGGAAAAGATAGCTACACAACCTGTTTTGGTGTTACCAAGCTTTGAGAAGCTATTCACTATTGAGTGTGATGCAAGCAATGTGGCTATTGGAGTTGTTCTTAGCCAAGAGGGCAGACCGGTGGCTTTCCATTCTGAAAAGTTAAGTGAAGCCAAGAAGAAGTATTCTTCTTATGACCTTGAAATGGATGCATTGGTCCAAGCTCTGAGGAAATGGAGGCACTACTTGCTTCCCAAGGAATTCATAGTGTATTCAGACAACCAAGCACTTAGTTTCCTGAATTCACAAGAGAAATTGAGTCAGAGACACATGAAGTGGGTGGAATACCTACAAGCTTACACTTTCAATATCAAGGCCAAGAAAGGAGTATAGTCAACAAGGTAGCAGATGCCTCGAGTAGAAGAGAGTTCTTACCATATACAAGAAATCCAAATTTGAAGAGCATGGGAATAAATCATTTCCAAGGACCTATATGTGATGATGAAGATTTTGCGCATACTCCATAAGGTATGTATCGGATTACAAGAATCATTTCTATAGTAGATAGCCACGCTAGGCTACTTTGCAAAGTGATCTCTTGTTTAAAGGGAATCAGTTATGTGTCCCTGGAGGCTCCATTAGAGAGAATTTGATACAAGAAAAGCATAATGGTGAATTGAGTGGTCACTTTGGGATCACAAAGACTCAAGAACTTGTTCAAAGGTTCTATTATTGGCCAAGGATGAATCTAGATGTTAGGAGGTATGTGGAAAGTTGTGTAGTATGTCAAAAGGCCAAGGGTACTTCTTCAAATGCAGGCCTATACCAACCACTTCCTATTCCTAACAGGCCATGGGAATGCTTGAGTATGGATTTTGTAGTTGGATTACCCAAGACAAGACAGGGCATGGACAATGTTTATGTAGTTGTGGACAGATTCAACAAGATGGCTCACTTTGTGCCATGTAAAACAACCAATGATGCCAGTCAAATAGCCTCTCTTTTCTTCAAAGAGATAGTAAGGATACATGGGTTACCTATGAGCATTGTGTCAGATAGAGACACCAAGTTCATGAGTCATTTTTGGAAGACTCTTTGGCAGAGATTGGGAACTAATTTATCTTTTGGATCAGCATACCATCCCCAAACTGATGGTCAGACCGAAGTTGTTAATAGAAGTCTTGGAAATCTTTTAAGGTGCTTGACCAAGGAGTATGGTCAACAATGGGATCAGTTGATTGGACAAGCTGAGTATGCCTATAATGACACTGTGAATAGGTCAACAGGGAAGAGTCCCTTTGAAATTGTCTATGGACTACATCCTAGAGGAGTCTATGAACTAAGAGACTTAAAGAATGGAGTCAAGGGAAGTGGATATGCTGAATATTTTTCCTATGCAATGCAGGAGATTCATGATACAATTAGGAAGACATTGGCAGAAAACAACATGAAGCATAAGACCAAGGTGGATGAGTATAGGAGAGAAGTTTAGTTCAATGTTGGAGACTTGGTGATGGTGCATCTAAACAAATCCAAGCTGCAAAAAGGAGTTCCTCACAAGTTGCAGATGAAGAGGATAGGTCCCTATCCTATCTTAGCCAAGTATGGCAACAATGCATTTAGAGTGGAGCTACCGGAAGACAGTGGACTATCCCTTGTTTTCAATATTGCAGACCTGGTTCATTATAAAGGATCACCACCAAATGTGCTGCCATCCATGATGTGTGGAAGAGTTCAACTACCTTCCTTCTCACATACCAAACAACCTGAAAGTATAATCGATACCCGTGGTCTACAAGAAGACTAGAACCAAGAAATACAAGGAACAACCGATAAAATGAAATTGGTCATCAACCCCCGATGCTGATGCAAGGCAAGCAGGATCAAAGAGAGTCAGAAAGCTGCCCAAGAAGCTGTGCATGGATCTCAGCAATCCTACTCAATCCATGGGTGGGATTGAACTCTTTGTTTTGGGGAGGATGGTTTAGGAGCACCTAGGCTAACCTCCATCTTGTTAATTTCATTTTGGCTTGTACCTGACCTTAGCCAAGTCAGAAGGGTTGTGTATTTGTTTTGGACCTTAGAAGGTCATTGTTGTGCTTAGGTGAATTAGTCATTAGGACTAAGATTCACCAAAGTTTTGTTGTCTTTATTAGTTTTTGCTTTGTTTAACCATGTTGGAATTGGAGCCTTAAATGTGTTCTAAACACACCGGCAATATTGTTAGAGGGGATGCCACAGCGAGGCAGCTATGGAGCTGATGCCCAAAATCGGCGAGGTAGAGGTCCTAAGAGTTTGGAAGAGGGCATAATGGGAAGTTGCAAAAAAAAAGTTGTTATTAAGTTGTCATGACAACATTTTGTCATGTTGCATGCAACTCGGTTGTCTTGGATCCCTAAAAGATAGGAGTGTGGGATCGACCAACATCCCTAAAAACATGGCAAATGGCATCTATGAAAGGTGTGGCTCGAATTCAAGCAAGTTAGTTTTTGTAATCAAGTTTTGTTGTGATTGGAATAGAAAAGAACTCTACAATTTTCTGTGTTCACCGAATGTTTTGAGTGACAGTGCCATAAGGAGGATTCAATGCTTTGATTTGACATTGGTTTTGTGTTCACAGGACAATTCTAAGTGTTTTCCCTTCTGTAAGAAAGTTCATTTGAGATAGTTTAGTGTTTTGTGTAAATAAGTTAGAGTTTAGGGTCTTTACTATCCTGTACTGAACAGTCAGTCTTTTTATGGCTCCCCCATGAAATCTAGCCACGGGAATTTCCTGAGAATAGATGGATTTGTTAGGGGAGCCATTGGTCTATATATACTTAGTGGTAGGAGTCATGAGGAGTCAAGTAGCAGAGTGCAAAATCAAACCCTAGGCGAGTTCAAAGTACCCGGTTAGAGGTTTGACAGTGAAGAAGTGAAGAGTATAGGCAGGGGTCAGAAGTACAGTACAAAACAAGCATAGTACCAGGTAGGGTATGATCATATCTTCACATGTTAGAAGGATTGAGGTCCAGTCAATCCATTTGTGTGAGAGAGGAACAAGAAATATGTGTAACCCTACTAAATAGGTCTTTTAGCCCTATTTGACCTAGTTTATAGGAACCCAGTGTACGGAGGAGACAGAGGCCTAAAACCTTGTGAACATTTTAGAGAACCAAAAAGGGTATCTAAATGTGAAATTTTTTTTCCAGGTTGTTTGGAAAGTTTGAGCAAGAATGGCAAAAAGGTCACTGTCAAGGGCTACAAGAAACTAGGCCTCTTCAAGACAAATTCTTGGAATCGGTAAGAAGGAAGATTGAAGATCATCCAAGATGGATCCAAATGGATGTGTATGGATTGTTTTCAATATCTTTGATGCCCCTACAATCAGTTCAAGATTTCATGTGATGTTGGCACTTAGAGCCTTCTAAGTGGAAGAGATAGTTTTCCAGTTCAAGTGGTGTTAGTCTTTCAAGGTGAGGCACAAGTTGTAAAACTCTTGGAGAGGAGTTGGAATAGGACTTAGTTAATGATCTAAGCCTAATTAGAACCTTAGAAGCTATCAAGTTTCTGGATGAAGACAGGGAAAATTCTTCCTAGCTAGTTGTGCAAGCAAACCAGAGGAACACTTACACCATATTGGTATCATAGCCTTGTTTGATCAGGCTTGTGATTGATGTTGCAACCCACTGAATCAGTAGGAGAGAATACACCAGAGGAAGAAAGAACCATGGTGACTAATGCTGAGTTAGCCAAGAAGGTAGAAGAGCAAGAAGAGGATAACCGACTGCTAAGAGAAAGGTTGTCCCGAATGGAGAAGCTCTTGGATGAAGTCCAAGAAAAGGCAGACAAGGTAAAGTATAAAATAAAACTGAAGGAAGAGCAGGAAGCAAAGGAAAAGGAATTGGACTTGGAGGAGGAAGCTGCAACACCTAACCCTGTTCTTTCTGAAGAACCCTTCTTGAAGGCATTGCAAGCCTTAAGTGGCAAAGCTTTGGAGGGTGTGCCACTATTTAGTGGACAAATGGATCCTAATTTAGTCATGGACTGGATTGAAAGCATAGAGAATCACTTTGAATGTGATGGTATAACAAAAGCCCAAAAAGTTAAGGTGACCAAGTCAAGGTTGAGAGGTTCAGCTCTCACATGGTGGAAGTTTGTGCAAGGTGAAAGAGAGAAAGAAGGAAAGGGTCCTATAGTTACATGGAGATGCATGGTAACCAAAATAAAGCAGACCTACCTACCTGATGACTATGAAGTCCAGTTGCATAGGAGGAGACATAATCTTAGACAAAAATATTTGGATGTTCAAGCATACACCGAGGAGTTCCAAAAGTTGTGCCTCAGATCAAAGGTGGTTGAAGATGAAAGCATCAAGCTAGCAAGGTATTTGAATGGGCTTAAATGGTCTATTCAAGAAGACATGATCCTAGTGAACTTCAAAACCATCCGCCAATGTTATCAAATGGCCTTAAAGATAGAGGAGAAAGGCAAAAAGAAGCAAGAGAAAACCTCCAAGAGTAGAGGTAAAGGAAAAGACAGTAGAGGAAAAAGAGGTGGCTATGGTGGAAGGAGTTCAGAATCAAGGGCTCAAGGAGAAGTCAGGTACTCTGATCAGCAAGAAGGAAGTTCTAGTAGAGGTGGTAGAGGAAGAGGCTCTAGCTCTAGAGGAAGAAGTGGTGGACAAGAAAGGGCAAGCATTTTGCCAATATGAAATGCCACCATCGAATCAAATGGGACACTGTCTATAGATGTCCAGAGAAAGGTAGCACTTCTGATGGAGGGGATAAGAGAACTAATCTGATTCAATATGAGACAGCTGCAGCAAATAAACATCCTGAGGTACCATTGAACTCAGAGGAAGGTGAGAACCTCATGATGAGGAGGACTTTGATCAAAGAGCCTAAGAAATAGCTGAGCCGCCAAAGGAGGTCCTGCCAAAGTGCAAAATGATGTAAGGAGTCATCATTGACTCAGGGTCTATAGACAATATTGTGTCAGAAGAGACACTCAACAAGCTAAAATTGACAAGGATACCCCACACCAATCCTTACAAGGTCACATGGCTCAATAAAGGCCAACATTTCTTGGTAAATGAACAAGCATGGGTGGAGTTCTCAATTGGAAGGTACAAGGACAAAGTCTTGTGTGATGTGTTACCTATGGATGCATGTCACTTGCTCCTAGGTAGATCATGGCAATTTGATCACCAAGCTATTCATGATGGAGCGAAGAACTCTTATACTATTAGCGATATGCAACATTCAAAACGTTCACCGTTAGGAAGATGTAGTGTATATATCCCAACCGCCATGGTTGGTGAAAAAGAGTTCTTAGAAGCCTTGGAAGAAGGGGAAGGAGTTGGCTATGTAGTAATGTTGAGGCCAAGAGAGGTAAGTAATGACAAAGCAGCTAAGAAGCTAGAGTTACCTAGAGAAATACAAAAAATGTTGTAGACCTATGAAGGCATTGTAAGCAGTGGACAACTAGCAACATTACCCCCTAAAAGAGCCATAAGTCATAGGATAGACTTGATACCAGGGGCTACCCTGCCAAATAAGGCAGCCTACAAGATGACTCCTCAACAAAATGAGGAAATAGCTAGGCAAATACAAGAACTCCTAAACCAAGGTCTCATTAGGAAGAGTATCAGTCCATGTGCAGTACCCACTATCTTAGCACCTAAAAAGGGAGGAGAATGGAGGCTTTGTACTGATTCAAGGGCCATAAATAAGATAACCATTCAGTATAGGTTCCCTATCCCTAGGATTGAAGACCTCATGGATTGTCTAGGTGAAGCTAGGTACTATACCAAGATAGACTTAAAGAGTGGTTATCACCAAATTAGAATACATGAGGGAGATGAGTGGAAAACAACTTTCAAAACCAATGAGGGTTTATATGAGTGGCTGGTTATGCCATTTGGATTGTCTAATGCCCCCTCCACATTCATGAGACTCATGAATGAAATCCTCAAAGACTACATTGGTAAATTTGTAGTGGTGTATCTTGATGATATACTGATTTATAGCAAAACAAGAGAAGAGCACCTCAAACAGATAGAGTTGATTTTCAAGAAGCTGCAGGAAGAGAAATTGATGATCAATTTAGAAAAATGTGAATTCATCAAGACAAAGCTGGTGTACCTTGGATTTGTACTCTCACATGGAAACTTGAAAATGAATGACTGACAAAGTAGCCATTACCTAATTAGCCTACTCCAAAGACATAATAGAGGTAAGAAGTTTTTCATAATGTACTCACTACTATAGGAAGCTCATAAGACAATTTAAAATTTAAAACATTGCTCCTATGTTGGGTACCATTAAAGGAGAGGGATGAAAGGAACTAATTTTGTCGCTAGGATGAGCAAACTAACTCCAAAATTTTTAGTTGTTGAAAGAAAAGATGGCACACACCAACTTTGTTTTGGTGTTACCAAGCTTTGGAGAAGCTATTCACACCATTAGGTGTGATGCAAGCAATGTGGCTATTGGAGCTGTTCGTAGTCAAGAGGGAAGACCTGTGGCTTTTCATTCAGAAAAGTTAAGTGAAGCCAAGAAGAAGTATTCTTCTTATGACCTTGAGATGTATGCATTAGTCCAGGCTTTAAGGAAATGGAGGCACTATTTGCTTCCCAAGGAATTCATAGTGTATTCAGACAACCAAGCACTTAGTTTCCTGAATTCACAAGAGAAATTGGGTCACAGACACATGAAGTGGGTTGAATACCTGCAAGCTTATACCTTCAATATCAAGCACAAGAAAGGAGTACTCAACAAGGTGGAAGATGCCTTGAGTAGAAGAGTCCTCACCATACAAGAAATTTAGTTGAAGAGAATGGGAATAGATCATTTCAATATCTATATGCAGATGATGAAGATTTTGCAGACATCTACAAGGTATGTGTTGAATACAAGAATCATTTTCATAGTAGATATGTTGAATATACCTTGCAAAGTGATCTTTTGTTTAAAGGGAGTCAATTATGTGTCCCTAGAGGCTCCATTAGAGATAATTTGATACAAGAAAAGCATAATGGTGCATTGAGTGGTCACTTTGGGATCACAAAGACTCAAGAACTTGTTCAAAGGTTCTATTATTGGCCAAGAATGAACCTAGATGTTAGGAGGTATGTGGAGAGTTGTATAGTGTGTCAAAAGGCCAAAGGTACTTCAAATGCAGGCCTATACCAACCACTGCCTATTCCTACTAGGCCATGGGAATGCTTGAGTATGGATTTTTTAGTTGGGTTACCCAAGACAAGACAAGGCATGAACAGTGTTTATGTAGTTGTGGAAAAATTCAGCAAGATGGCTCACTTTGTGCCATGTAAAACAACCAATGATGCTAGTCAAATAGCCTCTCTTTTCTTCAAGGAGATAGTAAGGATACATGGGTTACCTATGAGAATTGTGTCAGACAGAGACACCAAATTCCTGAGTCATTTTTGGAAGACTCTTTGGCAGAGATTGGGAACTAATTTATCTTTTGGATCTGCATACCATCCCCAAACTGATGGTCAGACCGAGGTTGTTAATAGAAGCCTTGGAAATATTTTAAGGTGCTTGACCAAGGAGTATGGTCAACAATGGGATCAATTGATTGGACAAGCTGAATATGCCTATAATGACACTGTGAACAGATCAACAGGGAAGAGTCCCTTTGAAATTGTCTATGGACTACATCCTAGAGGAGTTTATGAACTAAGAGACTTAAAGGATGGAGACAAGGGAAGTGCATATGCTGAAGATTTTGCCTATGCAATGTAGGAGATTTATGATACAGTCAGGAAGACATTGGCAGAAAACACCATGAAGCATAAGACCAAGGTGGATGAGCATAGAAGAGAAGTTCAGTTCAATGTTGGAGATTTGGTGATGGTGCATCTAAACAAGTCCAAGTTACAAAAAGGAGTTCCTCACAAGTTGCAGATGAAGAGGATAGGTCCCTGTCCTATCTTGGAAAAGTATGGAAACAATGCTTTTAGAGTGCAGCTACCGGAAGAGAGTGGATTATCCCCTATTTTTAACATTGCAAACCTGGTCCATTACAAAGGACCACCACCAGACATGGATCAAAACCTCAATGAAGTCATCCAAGATGTGGAGGAGCTCAAACTGCCTTCTGCTACAGTCAAACAAGCTGACAGTATACTGGATACCAGGGTCTATAAGAAGACTAGAACCAAGGAATATAAGGAACATCTGATTAAAAGGCATGGTCAATCTGATGCTGATGCAGTGTGGATCAAAGAATTAGAGTTCAAGAAGTTGGGCATTGATCTCAACTTACTCAATCCAAGGGTGGATTGAACTCTTTTGTTTTGGGGAGGATGGTGTAGGAGCACCTAGGCTAACCTCCATTTTGTTAATTGTCATTTTTGGCTTGTATCTGACCTTAGCCAAGTCAGGGTAATAGTGTGTTTGTTTTGGACCTTAGAAGGTCATTGTTGTGGTTAGGTGAATTAGTCATTAGGACTAAGATTCACCAAAGTTTAGTCATTATTACTAGTTTGCTTTGTTTAGCTTAATTTGGAATTTTGAATCTTAAATGTGTTCTAAACACATCAATGTTGTTAGGAGGATGCCATGAGGCAGTTAAGGGGGTTGGATGCTCGAAATCAAGGAGGTAGAGGTCCTAGGAGTTTGGAAGAGGGCATAATGGGAAGTTGCAAAAAGTTATTATTAAGTTGTCATGACAACATTTGTCATGTTGCATGCAACTCGGTTGTCTTGGATCCCTAAAAGATAGGAGTGTGGGATCGACCAACATCCCTAAAAACATGGCAAATGGCATCTATGAAAGGTGTGGCTCGAATTCAAGCAAGTTAGTTTTTGTAATCAAGTTTTGTTGTGATTGGAATAGAAAAGAACTCTACAATTTTCTGTGTTCACCGAATGTTTTGAGTGACAGTGCCATAAGGAGGATTCAATGCTTTGATTTGACATTGGTTTTGTGTTCACAGGACAATTCTAAGTGTTTTCCCTTCTGTAAGAAAGTTCATTTGAGATAGTTTAGTGTTTTGTGTAAATAAGTTAGAGTTTAGGGTCTTTACTATCCTGTACTGAACAGTCAGTCTTTTTATGGCTCCCCCATGAAATCTAGCCACGGGAATTTCCTGAGAATAGATGGATTTGTTAGGGGAGCCATTGGTCTATATATACTTAGTGGTAGGAGTCATGAGGAGTCAAGTAGCAGAGTGCAAAATCAAACCCTAGGCGAGTTCAAAGTACCCGGTTAGAGGTTTGACAGTGAAGAAGTGAAGAGTATAGGCAGGGGTCAGAAGTACAGTACAAAACAAGCATAGTACCAGGTAGGGTATGATCATATCTTCACATGTTAGAAGGATTGAGGTCCAGTCAATCCATTTGTGTGAGAGAGGAACAAGAAATATGTGTAACCCTACTAAATAGGTCTTTTAGCCCTATTTGACCTAGTTTATAGGAACCCAGTGTACGGAGGAGACAGAGGCCTAAAACCTTGTGAACATTTTAGAGAACCAAAAAGGGTATCTAAATGTGAAATTTTTTTTCCAGGTTGTTTGGAAAGTTTGAGCAAGAATGGCAAAAAGGTCACTGTCAAGGGCTACAAGAAACTAGGCCTCTTCAAGACAAATTCTTGGAATCGGTAAGAAGGAAGATTGAAGATCATCCAAGATGGATCCAAATGGATGTGTATGGATTGTTTTCAATATCTTTGATGCCCCTACAATCAGTTCAAGATTTCATGTGATGTTGGCACTTAGAGCCTTCTAAGTGGAAGAGATAGTTTTCCAGTTCAAGTGGTGTTAGTCTTTCAAGGTGAGGCACAAGTTGTAAAACTCTTGGAGAGGAGTTGGAATAGGACTTAGTTAATGATCTAAGCCTAATTAGAACCTTAGAAGCTATCAAGTTTCTGGATGAAGACAGGGAAAATTCTTCCTAGCTAGTTGTGCAAGCAAACCAGAGGAACACTTACACCATGGGACCCTACCCAAGCAGGCCATTTGGTCGCCTAGGTTGCTTGGTGCACAAAAAATACCTATTGTGTGGAAGGCATTGCCTCTCGATACAGTCTTAAGGCCTTCATGTATTTTATAAATTTTTTTATCATTTACATTGTTTAACTTTTATTACTCATTAAGTTAATGAATTATTAATGTTTTAACTATGATTTGAAGCCAGTTTGATTTTCCTGTTGTGTTAGCATGTCAAATGTATCAAAGAGAAATTGTGGTCAATTTCACTAATAAAATATGATTTAAAGAATCCAATTGCATTTTGAGGGCTATCTTGTGGACACTTTCACACAAATAAAAAAGAAAATATGGGTTTGTTTCATATTTTTGGATTGAAACTGTGTGAGTTTTTTGAATCAACATTTCAGATCAAACTCCATGATCCATCATTAGGAAAAAGCATGCAACAAGAGAGTATAAATATAGAAAGAAGTAGAAGACTATGAGTGATACATAGGTGAGGGGGTGAGAGGACTAAAGGGAAAAAACTTAGAGATGACCTACAAAATTTATGAGAAAAAAATAATAAACAGGGAAACTAAAATAATTAAATGTAATTTAATGTAAATACAAAAAAATAGACTACACCTAAACAACAAATGAACTAAAAAGAAAGCAACCTTATATAAAGAGACAAAAACAATATTAGAATAAATAATGATTGACATAATATAATAAAATCAAAATAAAATTAATTATTAAGACAATAGTGACTAATATATTGAATAAAATTAGCAATATAAGAAAAAAAATTAAAACAAGACCCATAAAATTGAAGAATATAAAATAATTAAAAATATAAAACAATATTACCTAACAATATGAAATGAATACAAGAACCAAAATAATAAATAAATTAAGGAAAGAACAAAAATGATTAAAAATACAATAAAATTAATGATATTAAGAAAGCTTAATGAAATAAACAAAGGGTCAATCCAAGAAAGAAAAAAATAGTGAAATTAAGGAAAGATGATTAAAAATAAAATAAAATATGAAATGAGAAACCTTACAAGAAACAAAGAAATTAAGAAATTAGGAAAGCAACCTAAAGCCATAAAAAGACTACAAGAACCTAAAGATATAAAATGAAATAAATAAACCTAAAGAAATGGGGGGAAATAAAAAAAGAAAAATAAAATATGAGTGCCAAAAGTGAAATGGAGGAGGGTTTTCATTTTTTATTTCGTGAGATTGACTCCCTCAAAGCACTTGTAGAGATGGAGCGACTAAAGGAGATGAATAATCACCTCATGCTAGAAAGGGATGATGCAATTATAAAGCTTCAAGACTACTTGGATTTGAGACCACGGATCAAAACCTCGCCCTCTTCCTTGACTAATCTTCTTTACAAAAAATACTCTCTCAATGACATCAAATATGCCATTGGAAACTTCTCAGATCATTTGAAAGTAGGGGAAGGATTGTAATGCGTCATATACAAAGGTGGAATGGAGGACTATTGTTGCAATGAAGATTAGGAGAGATGATGGCTTTGGTCTAGAATAGCATATATTTCATCACCAGGTATACACTTACCAAATTACTTTACCATCAATATCCTTCTTATTTATTATATAGGAAAAAAATCAAGCTATCTAGAGGGATAACCAATAGTAGTTGTAACAATTGTATTAGTTATAACAATCCCCTCTACCATAACATATTAGTTGTAACAACTGTATCAGTTATAACAATCCCCTCTATGAGATAGGATTTTGACTTAAAGTAGTTATACCAATTGTATTAGTTAGAATGTCAACTAATAGTTACCTAACAATGGATCAACTGAGAAACCCCAACCCCTCTCCAAAAATTTCTTTCTATGAAATCCACCAAGCCATAATGCATTCATGCATTGTGTTGCGATCTATTGATACAAACTAAAGACACCCATCAAGAAGCTCATCATTGATATTTTAAATGTTAGTTTAACCACAATATAATCTCAGTATCGACATTGAACATAATTCTCAAGTTAAAAACATGCCTGATCATTATAAAGGGGCAACCCCTCCTCATTGAGAAACTAAATCAGTTTGGATCCTATTCTCTTAGTGTGTTACTTATATTTTGATAAAATTTGATTCTTGTATTGACTATACTCCATAATTTTTCAAAAGTTCTTGATTCATTCCCGCTTCTCTTTTTGCTAGCTCACTTTTAAGCATTGTTATCAATAGACATGGGATATGGGTACAAGGATGTGGATGTTATTTTTGAATGATTACACAAGTATATGAAGAAACATACAACTGTATTTCACTTAATTATAGTCATTGAGAAATGTGGGTATGGGTATAGGGGTGTGGTTTCCATCCTTTAATCTAAATTTTTCTAGTGAGTGTGCTTCAAAGCATTTTACTTTCTTGTAGCCATCATTTCTCTTTTCATCAGTAACAATAATTCCCTCATTTTAATAGGAGAAAATGTATTCTATTGAAGCAAGTTGATTTTCTTATCTTCATGAAGTAATTTCCCATTAGATGTAGAACTTTATTTTTTTGGTAATGACCTAGGTACATTGGAGGACAAATGAATTATTTTGGTAAGGATTAAATAACAAAAATTCCAAAGTACTCCACACCCTTAGATTGAATAGGATAGTTAAAACTTAGAACTTAAGAGTAATGGTTATGAAAAATCAATTACCCCCACAACTTTTGTTAGGTCAAATTGATGAGATTCATTTATTTATGTGTTTTATTTATTAAACAATGACCTTTTTGTCCTTTTTCTCATTAGGCTACTATATATCATTTGATACTGATTATTTATGCTAATATTGTTTGTTTTCTCTCATATTCCATATCAAGGACCCCACTTCACATAATTAGTTGCCTTTGGTAACTCCTTACTCACCCTTTATTGATAAGCCACTCATGATTATTCTAGGTTGTTCAATCTCTTTGAATGGCACAACAACCTTAGATTTTGATGAATTGAGCCACCAAAATTCTAAATAACCCAGTTGTATCCATAACAATAATATGTTAAAGTTACTTGATTTAGTATATTGTCTCCCTTTTAATATATTCACCAAGAAATAACTTGAAATATCATTAATATTTATAATTGTTTCTTGAGATACAAAGTTGGATACTTGCTAACATAAACATGTGTACATACACTTCACATCTAAATACTTTGCTAGGAAGAGTAAATTAGTCATAAAACTTAGTTTTCAACACAAGCCATATTTATGACTTATTTTGATATATGATTTGGATAGGGTTTGAATTTATATCACCATTTTGAATTTTGTATGCAGGCATTCTTGCTGATCTTTTTCTCTGAGTTGGGGGACAAAACGTTTTTTATTGCGGTAAGACAAAAAGTTTGTTTCATCTTTTCACATAGTTGTTTGATCTAATTGTTTTGACAATGGATTATCCTAAGTGATGAGGCCAATGTCTCACTTCCCCAATAAATGAAGATATTTGTAACTAAGAACATAGACAACAATGAAGATAGTCTTTAGTTATTGACTGTTTTTTTCTAAACCACTGTTATCATAGAGGACAAAAATGATAAAACCTTAGTAGAGGAAAAAAATGTTAAGACTTGTGTGATTAGTGTGTGTGAATGCTTATTATGCACTAAGGGTTTGTTAAATTATTGATATTCATCCACACAATTTTCATATGACAAACAATTCCTCTAGGGACATACCATATGGCTACTCAAATGTACCATAGTCTCACACCCATAATATTAACTATGCCTTGCACATTTCTCCACTTTTCACTCTACAATTCTAGGTAGGAGAAGCCTTCCACTTTGAAATCCTTACTCCTATCCAAATCCATTGGAACAACAATAATCAAAAGTCCATTGAGTGGACGATTTAGGGATTAGACACTAATCACCAAGTATTTGTGCATTATATAAATAGTAATACAAACTTTGATCCTCTTGTAGGTTTGTTACAAACACCTATGCATTGGTATCCTCCCTAACATAGTGAGACCTTTCGTATTTTGACATGTTCTATCAATAGCATCTACATGATGCATGATCACCCATCTCTGTCCATAGGTCTTAAATCAATAGCAAATGTGGGTGTCAACTATATCCAATATTTTACCTCGCTAACATTAACACTTCTCATCAATATTCATAGTTGATTCTTCAATCTAGGCAATCATGACACAAGATGATAGGGACAGGGTTGGATTGAGTCACTCACTAGCTCAATGCTCTGGGTCACAAATTGATAACCCCCTTGGTGTTATTTCATCCACCACACAACCTATAGGTCCTTTGCTATTTAGGCACCCTTGGTTCAATTTCCAACCCTGCTATCATTTCTAATTTGCTGCTACCAAGCAATTCTTGGTGCTTTTCCTCACATTCACCATCTAGCCCTTAATAAGCTTAAAGACCAGTTAACCTCCAAATGCTTCCTAACCTCATTTGCAGGGGTGTGCATAGGATTTCATAGCTTCAAATATTTCTAGGGAAGGTCATTGTTCAACCTCCTTACACCACTTCTCTATCGCTTTCATAAAACCCTAGTCTAGGGTTTGGGAAGGGCTACTAGGTTTGAGCCCCTTTTAGGCCTCCTCACACAAGAAAATTGCTTATCACTCCTCTCCTTCACCTAGTTAGGCCAGACTTGCTTCTGTCACCCTAGCTCAAATTCCAAGCTCTAACAGATTTTTTTTGGTTTTGGACCATTTTTCTGTCCGTACACAGGTGTACCCTGTTCTTGCAAGAACTAGGGCTTTCTTTGCTTCTTTTCTTGGACTGTTCTGCTTGTTCCAACCTCCAAAGGATCATACAAAGACTCTACCTTCTTGAAAACCATTGTGAAGGCCCCTGCAACCACTGCACACATTTCTTTAATGAAGATACATCACCCCTGCAACGTAAGAACTAACTTTTCACTGTCTTTCCCTAACCGGGTGTTAACCAACTCACCTAGGGAAAGCTTTTTAGCATGCTACCAGAACTCACAAAGATTCCTACCTCTAAGATATGTACAAAAATGGAGTTTAGCCACCCTTCCATGGTCTGCATACTTCTTGGTATAGTGGAAGTGCGGGCTAAAACTCCATTTTTAACACAATTACCAGTCAAAACAACAAGAAAGAAAACACAAAAAATTACAAATAGGAAGAAAGTGATGGAAAAAACTATCTAATGTGCCAAAGCAGTGCTTAAAGAGGTTCCTCTACATGCTATCAAACTCACAAATCACCCTGTTCAATACATCTAACCACTGTTCTAAAAACAAAACAGGAAAAACCATATTTTCACACCAAAAGCACTATTCTTTTTTATTATTCACAAAAAAACTGCCACGCTCCAAAACATCCAACCCCCTTCAAAAGTCAAGAGATCTCTTTTACAATGCATTGGAAATGGTTAGGTTTCCTTCTCCAAGCCTAAGAGCGGCCAAAAACATGTTGTAAAACACAGTGTGTTTTGCAACATTTTTCTAGTGCTTAGGAAACAACCACAAAAAAATGATCCCAAACTTATTCAACTTCTATCTAAGAAGCAAAAAGGTCCTCAACCACCATTAAGATGGTCCCCAAGACCTTACAAAACATAACAACATGGATATTAACCAAAAACTTAAAAATAAGCTTGCACTTTGGCACTTTGGCGGGTGCTCACCGCCCACAAGAATCCTATAACTATTACATAAATTGTTGTGAAGTATATTACAAAATTCATAATAATGTGGACCAACTTCATTACAAGAGATTTCCTATGATATATAGTAAGCATATATGCAGGTTAACCATGATTATTCAAAGCATCACTAGTAGAACAACATCTAGAAACCCTTACTAGTGCCCAAACTATGGTTGTAGCCCCATCAAAACCTAGAATACCAATATAGGATATGAGAAAATAGATCACCTTACAACAAAAGAATAGACGTGCCTTGACCTCTACACTCCATTTGGGTCAACTTGTACCACCCTTAATGATAACCATGAATACACTCACTTGGGATGTATTTGTGTACAAGCACTCATGATTTGTTATTAAAAGTTACATCTTAATTCTTTTAAATCATATTCTCCCATGCCAAAATCTCAATTTGTATTCTTCTCCTCAAAATTTTCATTTTACACAATAGTTCTTGTTGTACTCTTATGGGAAAGAAGATGAAAAATATATTGGCTTGAAGACATCATCTCCATGACAATTTAACTGAGGGAAGAAAACTATTCATATGTAACCTAAGCCTATATTCATATGTAACCTACAGCAGCAAGAAAACACATCCACACAACCACCACAGTTTAACTGGCATCTTAATGATATAGTTTAGAGTGTCCTTGAGATAGCCAGCATGGGAAAGAAGGTCAACCATGCACACATAATGATCAACTGTAGGTGTAATGCAATATTGCTTATTCATGTGATTGAAGTATGTACAACCCTCATCCACTAAACCTCCATGGATGCATGCACAAAGAATACAAACAAAGCTTACAATGTTAGGATATGTTTCAGAGTGCTTCATTAATTCAAATATTTTGAGAGAATCCTAGCAAAATCCATTTTGTGCATATCCTGCAATTATTGCATTCCATGAGATGACATCTCTTTGAGGCATTCCATCAAAGAGTTCACGTGCCTTGTGTATGTTTCCACATTTTGCATACATGTCTAAGAGAGCATTTCCAACCATAATATTTGATAAATCCCATCTATTATGCTCAATGGATGTTCATACCCTGCTCCAAAGCTCCCATTTTGGAAAAGGCAGGGGATGCTTGGCATAGGTTGTGGAATTTGGCTTCACTGCTAATTGCATTTCTGAAAGTTTCACAAGCCTTTTTAGAAAATCCATTTTGTGCATATCTCGTAATCATCGTATTCCATGAGATGGCATCTCTTTTAGGCATTCTATCAAACCATTCACATGCCTTGTCTATGCTTCCACATTTTGCATACATATCTACTAGGGAAGTTGCAACTACAACATTTGAAAAAATTCCTCTATTATTTATGCTTTGATAGATGTTCATACCCTATTCCAAAGCCCCTATTTTGGCACAGGTGGGAAAGATGTTGGAAAAGGTTGTGGATTTTGGATTTATACCTGCCAATTGCATTTGCTTGAAAGTTTCTAAAGCCTTTTCAACAAATCCATTTTGTATATCCAACAATAATTGTAGCCCAAGAGATGAGATCTCTTAGAGATTCTATCAAAACTTCACATGCTTTCTCTATGCTTCCACATTTTGCATACATGTCAACCAAAGCATTTACAACTATAATATTAGATGAAAATCCCCCTTCTATTATGATTTGATGGATGTTCATACCCTGTTCCAAAGCTTCCATTTTGGGCTGAGAGATGTTGGAAAAGGTTGCGGAGTTTGGCTTTAAACCTGAAATTGCATTTGCTTGAAAGTTTCTAAAGCCTTTTCAACAGATCTAATTTGTGTATATCCTACAATTATTGTAGTCCATGAGACCACATTTCTTTTAGGAATTTTGTCGAAACTTCAAGTGCCTTTTCTATGATCCCACATTTAGCATACATGTCTACAAGAGTAGTTGCAACTACAATATCTGACAAAATTTCCCTATCCTTTATGCTTTGATGGATGTCCATACCTTGTTCCAAGGCTCCCAATTTGGCATAGGTGGGTATGATACTAGAAAAGGTTGTGGAGTTTGGCTTTACACCTACCAATTGCATTTGATTGAAAGTTTCTAAAGCCTTTTCAAAAAGTTCAATTTGTTAGTATCTTGAAATCATTGCAGTCCATGAGACCACATTTCTTTGAGGAATTTTTTCAAACAATTTGCATGCCTTTTCTATGTTTCCACATTTTGCATACATGTCTACAAGGCTTGATGCCACTGTAACATCTGACAAAATTTCTTTATCCTTTATGCTTTGATGGATGTCCATACCCTATTCCAAAGCTCCCATTTTGGCATAGAGATGGAGGATGTTGGAAAAGGTTGTGGAATTTGGGTTTACACCTGCCAACTGCATTTGCTTGAAATATTTTAAAGCCTTTGCAAAAAAATTTTTTTGTGCATATCTTGCAATCATTGTATTCCATGAGATGACATGTCTTTTAGGCATTCTATCAAACACTTCACGTGCCTTTTGTATGCTTTCACATTTTGCATACATGTCCACGAGCATTTCCTACTACAATATCGAGCAAAACCCCCACTTTCATTATTCTTTGATGCATACCCATATCGTGTTCCAAAGTTCCCATTTTGGCACAGGTAGGGAGGATGCTAACAAAGGTTGTAGAGTCTAGTTTGACACCTGCCATTTGAATTTCCTTGAAAAAATTTATAAGCTATTGGATAGACTTTGTTTTATACAATTTCATGGCATGTTATGGTTTGCCCCTCTATGCATGAACATAATGTTGAAATACCAAATACAAGAGAACCATTTCAATAATTTTAAAATTTAATTAGAGAACATAATCCGTCAAAGAGATGTAGAGACTAGACTCAACCAACCTTTAAGTTTTATTTTGAAAAGAAATACCATAAAATCTATTAGTTTCATTGCATAAATTATGTGTTTTCATGAAATCTACTGCTATAGGCTAAATCACTCATCCATACAAAAGTACCATAACCCAAGGGTGATGGAATGTGTTGAAGGAATGAGTTAGATCTCCATTGGTGGTGATTTGGCTTCTTTTCATTGAGTTTGGTGAATTTAGTAACCTTTTTCCTATAACTTCCTGGGTAGCCCTGCTTTAAGGGTTTTGATCTTGTAAATGAACAAAATGGCCATTCCATCTACTATCTAAGGTTGTGGCTCAATGGAATGGAATGAATTGTTGTATATTTTGATGTTAGTGTGATGGTAGGAGTAGGGAGGCCAATTTAGTGCTTTGGGTTGATGCCCTAGTGGCATTTTACATGGTTTTTCAAGTGAAACTTGGTTGTAGAAGTTGAGTTTTTCCAAACTGTTGTTGTGGCTAGCTATGTAATAAATTATTAGGCATGTATGGACCTATGTTAGAATGTTTGAAGCATTGGTCTGGGTAGGGAAGCCCTGGAGTAGTGATTTTTAGTAAAACCCTTGATTTTTGTATTAAAAAGGAGGGTTTTGGTGTTGGACCATTTAGTGACACTTTCTTTGTCTGAAACTTGTTGATTCCCTCCATTTGGAGTTTTTCGAGGAGGTTTGAGTAGTTTTGGTGAGCATTTTGAGTGTTTGAGAGTGGGTTACTTGGAAAAGTGGGCTAATTTTCCCTTAAAAGTGGAGGACAATCTATTGTTCCCTAAGAAGTTTCAAAACAAGTCTATGCAAGTTTTTGATATGTTGAATGGGAGGAAAAAATCCTTCTACACTATGAATTTGACTCCAAACTATCTTCTTTAAAACCCTTTTTCAAACACTCTATATCTTCATGATTAGCTACTACTATGGGATGAGTATTTGTTTCACAAAAGAAACCCTTACTTAGGCCTCTATAAGAACATATTTGGCCCATAATAAAATTTCTATGAAAAATCTTGGTTTGAGGATATTAGTCAACACTTTATGTCAACTTTATTCCTTACATAATTGAGCTCTTAATTTCCTTGGCACACTCAGCCACACTTAAGGCACAACAACTTAATGAAATTAATGTTGTGGGTATAATATATAACCCATTCAACCAATTATAGTTTATACAATCAGCCAAGTAAAAACATTATAGTTGGCCACAATCAAGATAATATAATTGGAAAATCAAAGATATAATAGTTGGCCATAGTAAGAAATTACAGTCGGCCACAGTAGTGATATAGCAATTGGGCATGGTAGTGACATAATAGTTGGCCATAGTTGAACTGTTATGCAAGATGCCAATGACCTATAGTTGTCTATTATGAAAACTACATATGGCCCATAGTCGGCCTAGAAAAGCTTATTAGATAACTTAGTAAGCTTAAGGTATATCATGGTCAATATAATATATTACACAGTAAGCTTGAATACATATATATCTTTCATAGTGAGCTTCCATATGTAACACAATGGGCTCTATAATATAGTGAGCTCTATATCCATCATCAGCTCTATAATACAATGATTTAGTTGGATACTAAACATATATGTTAAATATTATAGGCATAGCCTTAGCTATTTGCTAGCGAAGTTATTTCCTACTTCTCTATCAAAGAAAAAATATATAAAAATCTAATACATGGTTGAACTTTCAACTTAGAGATATCAATTGGTCTAATACTTTCAAGTATAAACTTTTTGATAGGGATCGACCATTAACATATCATACAATTCCTCATTGCTAGTTAACTTAACCATTCAAATGCAATAATTTTATTTGACATCATTACAATCTACATGATGCAATCATAGATGGAGGGTCCAAAGAATGAAATTTCTAGACCATGCAGCTAGAGTAAACATAATGGAAACAACACAAATATAGAATGCAATGGAAGATTCAAATGCTCAATATATTAGATAATCAAAATTCTTATATGTTGGCAACATGCGGGCTACAATCAAAGGGCTCATAGGCCTGCTTTCTGGGTTACAATACAAATGAAAGATATGGCATTGAAGTACCTTCCGAAAAGAATTCAACTTTCTATCTTATTATCTAAAACTACTTAACTGGAGAGTTGACTTAATAATACATCTAAGAGATGTATATATCATTTTCAAGCTCATATAATCCTCTGCATCAACCACAAGAGGTTACAAACTCCAATGAATGATGTAGCATGTAGAAACATGTAGGTCAACCTACAACACATGGTATTATTCCGCAAATGAATGAAATTTGGTGCAGACCTCAAGGAAGGTCTATCAGGTCCTTATGTGCTATGTATGATGTTCCATTAGGCTCTGCAAGTCATGAAAGTTCTCCACAAACCTTATGTTCTCAACTGACTATCAAATGCTCTATTCTATGAATGTTGATGATCTTCTAATAGCGCTAACTTTCTATAGATGAATCCAAATCTCCTGAAATCTAAGTATGATGTAGCTAACATGGCATAGAAGCTAAATCCTGCTCCACGAGATGTGATATGAAGATGCAGTAAAAATTAAAGGTGTCTAAGAATGTGTGGGTTGTGACTCTGTTAGGCCTTCTCTAAAAGCTAAACCTGAAAAAGTGAGTTTGGATTGCTACTTGGAGAACAAGTGAAATTGGTGAGGAGTCATTGAGTTGGGGACTTGGAGATTGAAACCCTGATTGTGGCAGGTTGGATTGGGATTGTGGAGTGATTTTCCACCCCATCATTGTGTAATTTATCCATCAATGGCATCTCTTTGAGGCATCCCATCAAAGCGTTCATGTGCCTTGTGTACATTTCCACATTTTGCATACATGTCTAATAGAGCATTTCCAACAATAATATCTGACAAAAATACCCCATCTATTATGCTCTAATGGATGTTCATACCATGCTCCAAAGCTCCCATTTTGGCACAGGCAGGGAGGATGTTGGCATGGGTTGTGGAATTTGGCTTCACACTTGCTAATTGCATTTGCTTGAAAGTTTCAACAAATCCATTTCGTGCATATCCTGCAATCATCGTATTCCATGAGATGGCATCTCTAACACCCTTCAATGCTTTTGGTATCTACA
>VDFB02289611.1:0-41162 GCA_007258455.2 Sequoia sempervirens
TGTCAAGTTACATGTAAATCTCCATTGCAGACACATTGTACTGAAAGGAAATTGTGGGGTAGCAGGGCGCTTGCAAGCGAGTGATGCTACTCCGTCCTTTCACCAAGACTCACTAACAACCACATCAGAAAACATAGCATCATAGAATCACAACATCGACATATATAGTATTAAAGAAAACCATAGCATGATCAAATAATCTAACCACCACATAAAGTATCATAAATCATCATAATAATGTCAAGTGCAACAACCAACTAAACTATGAATCCACACACAACCAAGTCGGTGAACTAATCACCATCACAAACCAGTATCAAACTAACACATAAGAGTATCAACAACATGGGGGTATTACATTCAGACCAATGGATTTTTTTTGGAGAAGGAAGGGGAAATCCACCAAGTTGCAACAAAGTTCTTTTCTAATCTCCTCTTTGATGATTCTTAACATGAACAAGAGTGTGAAGACCAATTTTTGAGAGTTATTCCTAAAATTTTTTAAGAGGAAATCAATAAAATATTGATCAATATTCCTACTGAGGAGGAGATAATATCAACAATCTTCTCTTTTGAAGGTAATAAAGTGCTTGGGTCGGACAACTTCCCTCTTTTCTTCTTTCAATATTTTTGGGATATAGTGGTGAAGGGCGTTGTGGATGCTACTAAGGAGTTTTTTGGGAGTATGAATTTAATTAAAGAGTTGAATTCAACATTTCTTGTCCTTCTTCTGAAGAATCCTAGTACTAAATCTTTCAGGGACTTCAGACCCATCAACTTGTGCAACTCTCTATATAAGATCTTTTCTAAGGTTTTAGTAGTGAGATTGCAATTTTTCCTTCCTAATATCATATCCATTCAAAAAAATGGTTTTGATCATGGAAAAAAAATTGGATTCCATTATTTTGGTGCATGAGAACATTCATTCTCTTTCTGTGGAAAATAATCTACATGATTTTTCCTCAAGCTTGATTTATTGAAAGCTTGTGATTGGGTTAATTGGATATTCTTAACTAGAGTGTTGTATAGTTTTGGCTTTGGGAGAAAATTTGTGTAGCTCATTTTCCAATTCATCTCCTCTCCTATGTTTTTTGTGATTATTAATGCCCCCCCTCGGGATTCTTTAAAAGTTCAATAGGGGTCAAACAAGGTGATTTGATTTCTTCGTTTCTATTTATCATAATGGTGGAAGCTTTGGGTAGATATATTCAAGGAGCTATTAGTGTTGGGTCTCTAAAGGGGATTCAACCATCCTTTATAGGGCCTCCTTGTTCCCATCAACAATTTGTTGATGACATTATCATCATGGGGGAAGCTTTGGTTTTGGAAGCCAAAAATATCATGTCTATTTTACTAAACTATGAAAGGGATTTTGGTCAAAAAATAGCCTCCCTAAAAGCACTAGTTTCTTTAGGAATACACCTCTGCAAAGTTAGTTGAAGATTGCTAGAATTTTCCAATATAATATGGGTGATTTATCTTCAACTTATTTAGGTTTGTCTCTTTGTGATAAAAAGGTTCCAGATCCTTTCTAGTTAGGGATTTTGGATAGGTTTCAATCTAAACTTTCTAGTTGGAAAGGGGCTTTTCTTAGTCAGGTGGGTACGATTTAACTTATCAAAGCAACCCTTCAAAATAATCCTGCCTATACCATGAGTCCTTTTAAAGTGTGTAGAAATTATATGAAAAATATTGAGAAAATCCAAAAAAGGTTCCTTTAGGCTAGAATTGAGGAAAGGAAGATAATCCCTTTGCTAGCTTGGGATCAAGTTTGCAGACCCAAAAATTTGGGTGGTATCGACATCAGGAAAATAAAGGAATTCAATCTTGCTTTGTTGGACAAAAATTCCTAGAGACTTATGTCTGAAAAGAATGAATGGAAAAATATCATGAAGAATAAATATTTTTTGAGCTATAGTAATTTCAAGGAGGTTTCGAAAGTTGAGGATCTCCCTATGGGCTCAAAAATTTGGAATAATATCTTGAGGACAATGTACACCATAGAGAAAGGTATCAAAGAAATTTAGGAATGGTAAGATAATTAATTTTTGGGCTCAACCTTTTAAAGATCATTGTAGTAGAAATTTTGACAACTATTTGGTTGATTATTTTCAAGGGGGTTGGAAGAACTTCATTGTTATTGATTTGAGTTTGGCTAACTTTCAACACCTCCTCTCCTTTATTTTTCTTCCTTTAAATCCCTTGGATGACTTTTTGATTTGGCAACCTACTTTAAATGGTAAATACTCTGTCGTTTCAGGATTTGGTTTGTTGTTGGAGCAACAAGCTTCTCCCCCTTTTTGGTCCAATCTTTGGAATACTATGTTTATTCCAAATATTAATATCTTCTTTTGGCTTCTTGTACAAGATAAAAAATTTACTATTAAAAACTTGTGTCAAAGGGGTTTTTCTTATCCTAATAGATGTGCTTTATGTGAATGTAAATCATAAGACTCCTTTCACATTCTCTTTGGTTGTAGCTTCTCCCATAACATTTAGGATCAAATTATTTCCTTGTGGAATCTCATTTGGGTCTTCCCTAACTCCTTTAGGGATTTTTTTATTCAATTGAAAGCTCCTTCTAGAAATCCATCCCTTAAAATTATGTGGTCTCTTATTACTCCTCATGTGGCCTAGGCTTTATGGTGATGAGAAATAAATAGGTTCTATTAACAATTGTTGAGAATTTCAATCTCCATCCAAAAATGATTTCAATGGACGAGATACAAGGATTAGGTTACAATAGCATGAAAATTTGAAACTTATATGCAAATATGAAATTTAAGTTTTCGTAATTTGAAATTACCATGATTAGATAGATCTTCTTAATGATGCTAAAAACCAATCAACATATAATGCTTAATTACACCACCTTATGTGAACTTATAACATCACTATATAAAGAAAAAAATCACCATAAGATACCATTAATGAGGCACAAATCAAAAACACAACAGCATTACACAAGATTTATGTGGAGAAACTTGCAGGAAAAAAACTCCACCAAGAAGAGAGGCCAAGTATGCATTATCTTCAAACAAATGAGATTACAATAGAATAACTTGAATTCTCCTCTTTTCCTCTATTATGAAAGCACTTGTGTGCCTGTGAACAACCTCCTTATGCTTCAACATGTCCTTGTACCTGCAATGAAAATCTACATCCAACTATGGCTCATCTTTTCTACATTGAAGAGGATGAATTTATAGATGTGTGAAGACATATTAAGCCCCAAACAAGGCTCCCAAAGATGAACCTTCATTCCAAATTTCCCTAACCCTTGGAATAGCACCTCATAATGTGAAAGGACACCAATTTTGGCTCCAATAATTTCCCTCCAACTTGGGCACCCAAACATGAGAGATAAATATTGCATTCAATGTAATAAATGATGGAATGTCAAGAGACACTTGTTGCCTCATTCCAAGCTCCCACTTGGAGAATCCCAATAGTCACTCATTTTTCCTTTTCCTTATCTTTTATTATCCCATTTTAGGTATCCACATGTGGGGAAAAAAATATTAAATATTTTTTTACAACTCACCTTTATTGTTGCTAGTGGACCCATCACCCCTTATGAATATATTATAAACAATGGTGAGAATTAATATTACAAAACATTTTCCAATACACCCTAAGTTCCTAGAGTCACTTTCCAAGGATGTTGAAACCATAACATATGATATAGGATTTGCAAGGTGGATGGCACCTTAATACTAATATTATCCCACTTGACATCAACATTGTAAATACACCCATAGGAATCAAAAATAAGGGAAAAGCATCCCTTAACAAATTGTGTACCATCTGAATCTTTACCATGCTCTTATGCTCCATCAAGATACTTGCAAAAGCAACCATGATAACAACCATCAAGCAAAATGCTCCTTCACATCCTCCAACATGCCACCTATGGAAGAAAAAGGAACATGCCAAGGTGAAACATATCAACTGTCACTGGAACCTGCACCAATCTTTACATGAACACAAGCATCAAATTCAAATGATAAAAAAGGATCTAAGTAGCTGCCTTAATCATACTAACTATAATAGAAATGACAAAAAATTTCAACTCATCCAAGCTAACCATACCTCAAACCAAGGTACACAAAACATAGATAGAACTTCATGCCATCAACATACCAACCCAAAATCTGCAATCAAGTCTCTATATATCCATCCTCCTATCTCAATGCAACATACCAATGAAAAAATGACCATAGACAAGACCAACTAACAATTCTACATAAACAATGAAAAAATATCATGGATATAGACAGTCCACATCCAAGTTAAACCACTGCAAGAAAATGGGTAGCTAATCCATAACCTGCATAACTCGTAGATTCAAATCCAATGAAACATGCAAACTCACCATCACATTAGTAACCAACAAACCAAGATATTGAAGAGGATAACCAGAAATATATCCAAAAAACTTTCATTGCATGAGTAATTTCAAATCTGAAAATAGATCGAGGCATACCAAGTCTATCTATAGTATTACACATAGAGGATGCGACTAACTCCTCTATTACATAGTGTTAGGGAAACATACAATGATATGCAAACCTTGCAAAAAAATATGATGTAATAACTCTCTCACCACTAGTCTCCATATCTCTCCCAAGTTCTTCACACTCAACCATGTGAAGCCAAACATTCCAAAAGAATACCATGACCAAAGAGAGAACCTGCAAATCAAACCATATCCTTGATCCACAATAACATCTACTAAGTTGTGTAATGTAAGATCTTCTTCACCATTCCCAAACTGAAAGGATATCAACATCTAACATTCAAATTAAATGAAAACATGGTAGTAGTAGATATAAACCTCTCATACCAAAGGTAGATCAAACCAACTAATCATTCCCACAACAAAGGGAATAAGCCCAAAAGCCACAAACCATTTCCTCCACCTCTCCAAATAAGTCCTCAGAACTACATCCATAGCTTAAGACCAACACAAGGAGAACAATATAAATCCATAAACCATGTATATTCTTCTTAACAAGTCTTTAGAATGCTTATATTCAAGACTAACTCATATGAGAAGACAAGATATCAAATAAACAATGCATCTAATATTGTGAACAATACCTCTCAGATCATTCACCTGCCGAGTAGACCAAGAGCGAGATACAAGATTGTCCTATACACACAACACAAAGAAGTGCCAATCTTATCTTCGGGTCCATAATGGATTCACATCCATAACCAAGTGTAGGCTCCTCAGTCTTTTTGTTGAAATCCTCATCAAATAGTAACCATCTCAATATATGATCCCATAAATAAGAGATTTCTTAGCCTCACCCAAGTATCTCTAGTCTCCATGAGCATCCACCAATCAATCCATGATAGCTTCAAATGCAACCCTACAAAATCATGAAGCTCCAAGAAAATAATTAATACTCAAAACCAAAGAGAACCAAACAAGACCATTGTCAAAGTTCCAACTATAGAATCAAGAACATATCATGACATCATGATCTAACATACCCTCCTAGGATATCACATAAAAATAACCATCAATCATCAAATGATGAATCAAAATCACTACCAAAGATCTCACTAAAATGTGTAACCAAGCTCTCCAAGCATCATGATAACCATCTTCTAACTGAAGATCCTCCATGGCCTCAACACTATGAGCTCCCAAAATGTAAAGTAAAACCACAATCTCCAAACCAAGAAGATACAATTGCTACACATCCTTTGTCAATAGAACCAAATATGACATTAAGCTCTCACTACATTCTAAAGTGTGGAATCCAAGAGCTTCTAATAACACCAACAACCATTGCAAAATACCATCCATATTTTAATCAAAGATTATCCATGTGGCCCTCTACACACTGTAGCAACAACAACTTAGAACCAAAATATTGAAACAAAGAAGATAAAACACATTATATAACTACATAAAGCTCCCATTGAAATCACTGCCAAGTTATACATGGCATCATGAGCAATATCATTGTCAATACTCTATTGAAAGTGAACAAAGATTCCCATGCACCATAAACTACTGCTATAGATTCAAATTAACAACTATATCAGGTACTCCCAATAACCATCTCTCACTACAATAATCATACCAATGTAATAATGGTGACTAAGAATATGGCCTACCAAGTAGAATCCACATCATAAAATTTTACAAGATCTGCACATATGCAACATCTCGGAGGAGGAATACATAATCGGTGCTCTAATCTCAAATAACTAAAAAATAGGTTCAACCCCACATTACTATCATGAAAATCGGAGATATTCAGGTATAACATGTTGATTTCCAAGACTCAAACACTAGAATCAATGCTAGATCTAATTTTCCAAACAAACCAACATAGGAGTTGTGAGAGTTCGAATATATGCATTAGAAAACGAGCAACAAACAAAAGAGTGCAAATAAACACTAAAATAACCTACACCTCAAGATTAGCCTAAGTTGGAATCAACACAAAGTAAGAACAACAAAATGAAACCTTTTACCTTGTGTCGAATCGATCCTTTGGTTGGCCCTTTGATCTTCGGTGTGTATGCTCCTTGGATGGCAAGAGATGCAAACTAGATGATGATATGAAGGTGGATGCAAGTGAGTGCAAGTATGAAAAATGGCTAAGTATGGATTATAGGAAAAATTTGCAAGAGTTTGGCTACAATGCATGATCTCCCTCCAAAATGAGAGGAAAGATGGGGTATTTATAGAGATTTTGGAAATATCTTGGGAAATGGATGGTCAAGATTGAGCCACCAAGATCAAGATGTAGGGCCAAGGTGAGTTGAGAACTCACAAGCCCTCACATCTTGACATGTGGCAAGCGATATGGCTTAAAAGGGGTGATGTGTACATGAGGTGGAGGGAGTACATGACATGGAGGGAGGACAAAGTACCTTGGGATTGGGACAAGATCTCCTCATAAATGAGGTACTTGTCCCCATGTGGGTGAGAGGACAAGTGGGGAATTAAAAATTCCTCAAATATTCTCATGGGGATGAGAGAAGGAATTTAAAATTCCTTTGAGTGCATTGGGGAATTAAATGTGAATTAAAAATTCACATAGGGAATGGAGATGCCTTGTCAAAAGGAGAAAGAATTTAATAGGGTTGACTAAGGACACATGACATGGAGTGATTAAGGTTGTGCAAGTACTTGATTAGACTAATTAATGAAGATTAGAAAAGGGTTAAATTTCACATGTGACTTGATGTGACAAGTCAAAGATCACATGGGGAAGAGAGGAAGAAATTTAATATTCCTTGGAAGGATAAAAGGAATTAAAAATTTCTTAAGAGGTTGATTAGGCTAGTTAATGAAGGATTAGAGGAGGGTTAGGTGGCTAAGAGAAATTAGAGGTCAACTTGCAAAAGTTGGAGGATGTGACACATCTTAATCAAGGATTAGGCATGTGCACATCCCTAATAATGGGATTAGAAGATGGATTAAGATTAGATAAAAATGATGGAGGATGTGACATAAAGGGAATTAAATAAATGACATATTTATTTAATTCATTTGATGAAAGGGGAAAGGTATTTAATTATTTAACTAGATACCTTAGGGATTAGAAGAACTTTAGAGGGATTAATTAAATAATAGTGCTATTACTTAATTAATGCGGATAAGGGGATGTTTAAACGAAAGGGGATAAATTTGGATAAATTAAGTGTCCAAATTTAGGTGTCTACAGGAGTAATTATATCAATAAGAACCCTTCAAGAAACCATGTAAAATTGTAACTGTCTTCGTCCAAAACACCCTGAATATAATCTCATAAAAGATCTACATATCACATTTAATTTAACATGTAAAACATGCAAAACCACCTCTATAAATCTAAAATCTATTTAATCACCTAGCCATTCACATAAAACATGTCATTTGAATAATGGAATAAGCACAAATCTATAAACCCATTGCTAAAATCAAGAGAAAATTGCAACCCAATAGGAAAAACCAAGTTTTCCAGGAGCTTATTGTTAGAGTAATAAGTTATTATGCTTAATTAATTATATCATATTGATTAATTAATTAAGTCACTTATTCCTTTAGTTACTTAAGCTAAACTTAGGCACATTAATAATTGATTAATTATTAAGTGTGCACACTAGGGTTTCATTTAGGGTTTCCCTTTTAGGGTTTCTTGATCTCCTTCATAAGGATTGATCTCTTTGTAATAATTGAATTTTTTTAATGCATTTTTACTTTGAGGTTTACAAAATATCTTCTTTGGTTTTGCATGTCTTTTGCATGTGACAGGTATCCCTTTGCATGCAGGTGATCTTGGTTTTCTAACATGGTATCAAAGCTCCAGACCTACAGTTGCCTGTTCGTGATTTGAAGATATGGCCTTTCAGTGAGTTTCTAATGCAAGGGTTTCCACAGGCATCTTTTTTGCAAGATCTGGGAGTTGCGAAGCTTCTGGTTCATTTTCAAGCAGATCGGACCTCGCCATCAAATCTAGAGCATCTGAGAGATGAAAAATGACATATAACTCGCCTATATTTGGCGTCAGCTATTCGTGAGGCAAAAATTTTTTACCCGTACGGCTTCTGTACCGCCTCTGTGCACGTGATCCAAGGAAAATTATTTTCAAGGTTTAGTTGTTTTGTTTTTCAAAAAAAAATTCTCTTATAGAAACTTTATAAAAATCAATTTTTTTTGCGAAAAAAAAACAAAAAAAAACAATGTAAAAGATTTTTTTTCAAAAGTTTTAAAGGCTTTTCAAAGCCTTGGCACAGGATACCCCATACCCTACCGTGATAGGCTTGTACGCCACCGCTAGCAGGGCAGGGCCCCACCACCGCCAGCCAGCCTTCAAAAATCCGGCGAAACATTTCCACCGGTGGCGTTAGAACCCCCGCCCCCGCCAAGCCCTCACCGGCGGTGAAAACTCAGGCCACCCGGTTCAAATTCCGCAGAGGCACATATAGTGGAATATTCTGCTTCTTCTAATTATTTAGAATGGTCCAAAAAATCCAGCAAGTCAGAAAGGCCGGCAACCTCCAAATAAATCGGCGGACCATAGAAGAGCCCGACGGCAAGGTACAAAAGGGAATATTCCCTGTTTGCAGAATATTCCATGCAGGGAGGACGCTCTGTCAAATTATTTTTGCAAGGGGCCCAATTTTTTGTGGCGATGGCCAGATGGCCGTCAAATTTAGGATCGCTTTTTGCTGATGTCATCATGACGTCATGATGACGTCATCCATACTGTCGGTCCTCTTTGCCCTCTCCTAGCCCTGATTTTTCCTAAAAGAGCAGTTTTTTTCTTTTGGTCATAACTTGGGCATACGGTATCGAAATTGGGAAAACGAGATATCACCGGAAAGCTAGTTCCAAGAACTTTCTAGTGGTATGGTTTATTTTTTAGTATTTTACTGTTTATCTACATTTATTACTGTTTGAAGTCAGATGTTTATTTTGGACTTCCGAGCTCATAACTTTTTGCCACGATCTCCGATTTTCGCTATCTTTGCGGTGTTGGAAAGGCATTAAGGAGCTCTATGTTGCTATCCATGCAATTTTTTTGTATCTATCCCAGGTTGATCACTTAGTCCAGATTTGGCTCGATGGGTTGTTTGGAGATTACTTGGATGTTTTAGTAGTTGGGAGGGTGCATCTTGCATCTTTGCACTTCGTTTTCAGTAATACATCATTCAATAATCACTTGTTGCTTCATAGATTCCAGGGTTGTTTCCGTTTGGAGTTTTTGAGTGTTTCATGGCATCGGGTCTGCTGTTGCTTTATCATGATTCCTTGAGTCAATCAGTGACTCTCATCTGGTTTCAGTAGTAAATAGAAGAATATTTCCTTGCTTGCCAGTATCAGGTTCCAGTGTTACTCTACAGAGTTCTTCTAGTGCTTCTTTGCAGCATGTCATCTCATTGTTGGGGGGGGTTTTGTCCCACTGGGTTTTTCTTTCTCTACCTCTTTCTTGCATTTGTAAATGGGTACCTGATCAAGCCTAGTTGTCGGGACCCATCTTTGCTTTCATGCATCTTATTCTAGTGTTTTAGCTTCTTCCTAAGTTCATCTTAGAGTGTTAGAGTAAAGTTATTATGCTTAATTAATTATATCATATTGATTAATTAATTAAGTCACTTATTCCTTTATAGTTACTTAGGCACATTAATAATTGATTAATTATTAAGTGTGCACACTAGGGTTTCATTTAGGGTTTCTTGATCTCCTTCATAAGGATTGATCTCTTTGTAATAATTGATTCTCTTTAATGCATTTTTACTTTGAGGTTTACATAACATCATTCTTTGGTTCCATTTCTTTTGCATGTGACAGGTATCCCTTTGCATGCAGGTGGTTGGTTTTCTAACACTTATAACATATGAAAAATATCATCTCAATATCTCACAAAGGTTGTAGTTGCTTATCTTCCAACACTTTCATGTAACCAAGGGATGAAACCATGAAGCCAACATAAGCACTCCATTCTATAGTCCAAATCAATGGTGTTTCTCCATATGATTAGGATGTCTCTATCCATCCAACATAAACACCTTCTCGCTACACATGACCACAAATTAAAGGAAAAAAAACACAAAACAAGAGGATACACACATATTTTCAAATAATATCTCCAAGTTAAACATAACCAACTCCATAAAGATCCATAATCATGAGCTTTCCATGCCCAACATAGATCATATTGACAATATCCATGGTTTCCAATCTCCCAAATCTACCAAAAAAAGTTAACTCATAGATAATTCATTTATACCCCAAAATCCTTCCAACAACCTCCAATTCCTTCTAACAAATTCCCACAATCTTTCCAAGCTAAGAAATCAAAAAGAGGGAATACCCAAAACCTAGTTAACCTTTAGCTCCGATACCAAAATGATGAGAAATAAACATGTTCTATTAACAATTGTTGAGAAATTTGATCTCTATCCAAAAATTATTTCAATGGATGAGATACAAGGCTTAGATTACAAAAACATAAAAATATGAAACTTGTATGAAAATCTAAATATTAAGTTGCCTTAATTTGGAATCACCATGATTATATCCATATTCTTAATGATGCTAAAAATCAACCAACATATCATGCTTAATTACAAAACCTTATGTGAACTTGTAACAACACTATATAATTAATAACATCACCATAAGATAGAAACAATGAGGCACAAATCAACAACAGAAGAGAATCACATAACACATGATTTACGTGGAGAAACCCTTATGAGAAAAAACTCCACCAAGAAGAGAGGTCAAGTATGTATTATCTTTGAAAATAAATGAGATTACAATACAATCACTTCCATTCTCCTATTTTCCTCTACTACAACCTACTTATGCCTCAACCCGTCCTTGTACCTATAATGAAACTCTACATCCAACTGTGGCTCATATTTTCTACACCCAAGAGGTTGAATTTATAGATGTGTGAAGACAAAAGGTTCCCAAAAATGACCCTTCATTCCAAACATCCCCAACCCTTGGAATACCTCAAAATGTGAAAGGAAACTAGTTTTGGCTTCAATACTTTCCCTCCAACTTGGGTGCCCAAACATGATAGATAAACATTACATTAAATATAATAAATGATGGATTGCCAAGAGACACTTGTTGCCTCATTCTAAGCTCCCACTTGGAGAATCCCAATAGTCACTAATTTTTCCTTTTCCTTATCTTTTATTATCCCATTTTAGGCATCCATATGTGGGGAAAGCAACATTAAACATTTATGTCCACAACTCACCTTTACTGTTGCTAGTGGACCCATCACTTCTTATGAATATTCTACAAACAATGGTGAGAATTAATATTATAAAATATTTTCCCAATACACCCTAAGTGCCTAGAGAGACTTTCCAAGGATGTTGGAATGGTGACATATGACATAGGATTTACAAGGTGGATGACACCTTAATCCTAACATATGGAAAGAGAGAAATAATAGGGTTTTTAGAGACGTGCACTTCAAGGTGGAAGGGGTTCATGTAAAAATAATAAGGGAAATCAAGGAAAATTTCTTATATTGAGTCTCTAAGAAGATCTTAGCTAGACCAAAAATTAGAGTTTCTAGTTATGATTTGCAGGTGGTCACAAATTGGAATCTTCTCTTTGATATATCTACTTTGTTCAAAAAATGGAGAATTTCAAGGAGAATGTTGCTTGGAGATCTCCTCCAATGGGTTGGATTAAAGCCAATTTTGATGGGGTGGACAAGGGAAACCCTAGGCCAACTAGAAGTGGGGGATTGTTAAGAGATGATAGAGGTAGGTTTATTTCAGTGGTGGAAATCCCTTTGGGTACCTATAAAAACCACTATGTTGAAGTTGTGACAACCTATAATGGACTAAGATTAGCTCACTCTAAGGGCTATAAATTTTTTTGGTTAGAAGGGTATTCTGATAACGTAATTCAATGCCTAAATCAGGAGAAAAGTCCTAGTAAATCAATTGAAACACTCATTAGAGACTCCCTTAACATGATCAAAACCTTTGATGAGATAATTATATCTCATATATATCATGAGGGGAATAAGGTTGTTGATGTATTTACTAACATGAGAGTTAATTTCCACTAATTAAAACAATGGGATATGTATGATATTTTACCCATCAAGGCTCAATCCATCATTAATCATGAATTCCAATAGGGTTATTAAGGGACAATTAGACATTGCTATGGTGAATAAAGGACACCCCACACACTTTTTGGGTGCTTCAAGTTTCTTCTTTCTCTATTCTAACATATGTTGTATGAGATTATATTTATGGTTTGATTTGTGGATGCTTGAATAGTAGCAATAATAGTGAGGTGTTTGATATGGGCAGATAAAGGAGTCAGGTGGAGCCCCTATCTTGCAATGAGGTCCGTAGAAACATACAGGTTTGGAAGATAGTCGGGGAAGGGGGTTTGGTTCCCTACATAGAAAAGCTTTACGATCATGACCCTAAAGCTACAAAAAGGTTGGAATAATAGAACATTGAATGTGTTTGGTTGAGAGATGGTGATTAATGAAGATGTGATAGCCCAAATTATAGGCCTCTTGGTTCAATGGAGAACAAATTTTAGGGACAAGAAGGCTAATGTTGAGGCTTTAAATTAGTTCTTCTAGGGGAATGAAAGAAGCAAGTTGGTAAATCTTTTTCCCTTGGGTTATGATGCCTCTCTATCAAGCCAATTTGGGTGGAGGTCACATAAATAATCATGAGGTACATAACTTTGAACAGTAGATTCATTTCTATTTATGGTGTGCACTTTATTTTTTTGAACCATTTTCGCCATAAGATGTTAGTTTCATTCCCTTATTTTTTTTGCTTATATGGGTCATGCAATTAAGGAGCACTATTAAAACCATAAACTTGCCATGCTGCATGAAGGTTTAATTGTATCTAAGGGTTATTTTCTAAAGGTTAGATTATCAAATATTAAAGCATAAACCCAAAGAAGCTATCAAGCACAATGAAAACAAAAATGAATGAAACAATTATACCTGTCACTCATCAAAGCTTCCATGATTAACCTTCATAGCACCTTCTAACTTGTTGATTTTCGCCCTCAGATCAAGTGTGTGAGCAATTTGAAAACAAAGACTATGTCCTACACAAGCTTTGAAGGATTTGGAATATGAATGCCTATGCCTATGAGAAAACGACTTTAATGCCTAAGACTAAAATTGAGTATGCCAAAATCATAAAATGAAATGCAAGCATATGTGTGTATGTGTGTGTCTGTGTATGTATTAAAAAATGTGAGCAAAATTGGCATTTTATAGAAAATGCAATTTTGGACAGACGAACGAGATTGAAGTTTGACCGAAGCCTAAAATCAAAGGTCAAGATTTCATGTGACAATCCCTAATTATGGTTAGGGAAAAATTATTAAATGAGTGGTCGAGATGTCATTTGAGAAGATCGAATCAGCGGTCGAGAATAAATGAGATAATTAGTCAAAAAGATAAAGATTTTCAAAAATCAAGAAGATAAAGACTGCTTGATTTGTGAGATTCGAAAAATCAAGAAGATAAAGGTTGGACTGAAAAGCAGATTTGAAAAATCAAGAATTTGCTCAATTACTTGATTTTTGGAAGATTACCATTTTGAATTAAATTAATTCAAATTATGGATTTTATGTGATAATAAATAATCAATTTTCAGATTATTTACTAAAGTGAACTGACAGTGAAGAATGTGAGATCATTTTAAATAATTTAATTTATTTAAAATGAGAGAAATGTTAAATTTGGCAATTAAATAATTAAAGATAATTATTTAATTTAGAGGATATGATTAATAATTAAATAAATTAATAAATTCATTTAATTGTGAGAATTAGTGACATATTAAATAAATAAATAAAATTCATTTATTTAATAATCAGGAAGAATAAATGAACAAAGGTAATTAAATAAATTAAGAAATTTATTTAATTGTAAGAGGACAATAGACCCTTAGTGACGTATTGAATAAATAAATTTATTTATTTATTTAATAATCATGAAGAATAAACATACATGAATTAATTAAATAATTATGAATTATTTAATTAATAGTGGAATGTGGACCAAGGACATAATTAAATGTCATAATTATGCTAGGACGAAAGTGGTAGAAATAGAGCTTGCAGGCCTAGGTCATTTTTATGTGTCTACATTAATTTTATTAATTATGGAGTTTATGGAAGCTCAAATCCCTAAGGTTGATTTTAAAGGAAAGCTTAATGTGAGAAAGATTCAAAAACCCACGGTTATTCATTATTTGGACATGAGTTATGATACTATTGTTGGTCTCATGTAATGGTTTAATAACTAAGCCTTTAAGGCTGTGACTTAGAGATTGAACATCTGCACTAAGTAGCTATCTCACTCATCATGAAGGTGCATTTCACTTGTCAACCCAGGGATGTAAACTTGAAATGGGTCAGCACTGTATGTGCACTAGGACTTCATTACAATAATCTAGAAACTAGGAAAGCAACAATGTTGAAAATAAAGTGCTGGAAGTAAATCAACTTAAACACTAAGCATAGACCACCATCTACACTAAGCATTAATCAGCTGGACTAGAAATAAAAGATAGAAATGATAATGTCAACAAACAAATAGGAAACTACTCTGTCTACCTTGGTTGCAGGAACAGTCATAGAATGGAATTTCAGTGGCTGTAGGAATAGATAGTTGCTAAAATTGAAACTAACTACTGAGCAAAAAATAACTTTTAAACTAATAGATGGAATTATCACCAAGTGGGCCCCCTTGGATGAGTCTTCCTTACACTAACTCAAATTCAACAACTCAGAATATCATATTATTCCTTGAAAACATAAGTACAACATCTCAACAATAGAACTATAAAACTAGAAAATGCTAGTACAAAATCAGAATATCTAACCTTATCAAAAGGAGCATTTGACCATTATTTATAGGGAGAAAACTACTAACTATCCCTAACTACCTAGGTAGTCGACTCCATCAAAATAGGAGGATGCCACTTATTGGAAGCATAGGAAAAGATGGAGGGAGTTATGCGTGCGCTTAAATTGGTCAAGGCAAACTTGCTTCAATGAGAATCTAGCACAACACACTCCCTATAATTGCTCAACAACAAATATGACCATTAAAAAAGGTGGTTACATTCTTTCGTTTGAAATGGGATTTTTCCCTCCATGAGAATTTTCACGCTTTGACTTCTTAATGATAAGCTTATTGACTTCTTAACAACCAATCAATTAGCAAGAATTTCTCCCACATAGCAAGCTTTGTTAACATCAACATTTTAGTGGAAACCTGCAAAATAGCATTAGCACACACAAACAAATGTATATCTATAATTATCTCAGTAACATTCATTCAACCACTAGTAACTTCAACATAGATAATTCTCATAGCATGATAATGTCATTAAAGTTACAAAGATAAAGCTTATGTCCAAAGTCTATGGCTTTAAGGAAAATATCAACAACCAAGTATCAAAGTCTAGGATAATAACAACAAATATGTAATGGATCCTATCAAAATTGAGCCATTAATTGAGCTCATCAACTATCAAGAAGAAGATGATGATGAGTGGGTTGAGGAGGATGAAGGGGAAGCCTCTATAGAAATGTACTCTTTGCCACCATTGGAGGAGGAGGACAACCCCAAGAAAAGGAAGAACACTGGGCATAAGAAAATCCCTAAGAAGAAAGCCAAAGTGTAGATATCTTGGTTTGATGGATCCCAAACTTGGGATGAGAATGAGGGGGAAAATATAAAAATTACAAGCATGCAGAGTCAAAAGATAAAGGATGGTGGAAGAGACAAATGGAAGGAGAAGGTTGTCGACAAGAAAATTATGAAGAATCCTTTGCCAAATGTGGGTAGTGGCATGGAATGTTGAGGAATTGATACTATCCCTAATATTCTCGAGGACTTCACCTATCTGCATGTGAATAGTGATGATATTTATGATGTTTTGGGCTTGGCTAGAGAAGGCGTAACATGCCAATTTAAATTAACTAAATGGTTCTTCCTAGAAATCAATAAAATTAATGTCAAGATTAGAGCTTTGCAAGAAAAAATGGATGTTAAGAGAGGTTTTAATGAGGAAAGGGAAAGGAATGAGCATGGGGATAGAGATATGAAGTTCAATATGGATGTTATAGCTAAGACTATTAGTGATTTAAAAAATGATTATGAGAAAAGGATTACGGGCTTGGAGGAGAAGATCCAAGATATTAATCAAAATTTGGAAAATGTATTGAAAATCAACCATTATACCATCCAAAAAAGCATGGAGGGCATTCAAATTTTAACTAAGAAGCTTAAGGAGCTAAAATAAGAGCAATTTGTTAAGGTGGCATCCATGGGGAAAAGGAATAAGAAACAAAGTAAAAAGGATAAGGGAAAGCAGATGATTCAGAGCAATCAAAAGGGTCTGAGTTCTTAGATTGGATGCAACAAGAAGAAAACATTTGATGAAGAGAAGAAAGAGTTGTTGGATAGGTTGTGAATTTGCACTATAACTTCTATAAGCAAGAGTTGGAAGTGACAGATACATTGAAGAAGATGAAGTAGCTCCTCTTGTTGTTTCTTGCTTTTTAGTTGTTTTCCTCTTTTAGTTGGTTGTTGTCTAGCTATGCTTTTTTCTTAAACACTCAAGAAGGTTCAATTTTTTCTTTTCTAAACACTTGGAAACTTGCTATAATGCTTCTCATGGTACGTAATTAATGAAACAATACATACCTACAACACCAAAATACGCTTTATAACATTGTCCATGTTTAACCAAAGGAAGTATACATGCTATACGACACCCACAAACATGTCATAGTGTGTCCATGCTACAATTTCTATTTTTTATATACTTTAATACAAGTGAAACAAAACTACACTTTCGTAGTTTTTTTTTGTTGATCATGTACATTTCTACAAATTTGAATATTATTTCCTAAACATTGTCTATGGTTCCCATTTTGTTTATATTCCTAAAAGACTAAATCTCTCACACAAAAAAATTACACTATCCTTTCTTTCTTTCAAAACACAAGTGGATGTGTCAATTTTCTAACAACTTGTAAGGCTAAAATTTACTCATAATGTCATACATCTTCTTTCTTGTCATTGCTTGTTTCACAAGGTTAAATTGTGCCACAATTCAATCAAAATTACTCCAAATTATGTAATCAATTTTTCATTTCATCATTAGGAAGTATAGTAATATTCTTGAGGAAACAAGGGTGCTTATCATGTTGGTATCAAACCTCCAAATCCCATGCCCTTCTTCCACAAGTCCTTTTCCTTGGTCTTGTCTATTATCTTTAAATATAAACTTTGCACCTTCTATAATAATGCTAGGTTTCACTTCTCACAATATATTTGTGATGCTTTTCTATGTCTTGACATTCATATTAGAAGTAGATGAACTATAACCATTATTTTGAGGGTTAATATCTCTCATTGTCAAATATTTTCTTTTTTATTACGATTTACTTTGCTTTCATTGTTCAATTTTATGCTATCACTTACAACTTCCATTCAAACTTAACTTACAATATAACTCAAAGTTGTATCTTACTATTTGCAAACACTCTCATAACCCACAATAGATGCCACTAATTATTTTAATAAATAATCTAAAAGTAGCATTTTTAAGTAAAATAAAATAAATTCTTTAAAATAGAAAAGAGTAATATGCATTCCAAAAGTTACACCATATGTCAAATACCACTATAAAACAAATAAAACTAAAAGAAGAAAATAATCTAAAAGGGTTAGATAACTAATATCTATATAAAAGGGAAAGCCTAGAGGTACTCTCATTGATGATAGACTTTATTCTTTTCTTTTTTAATTTAAAATTGGAATTCCAACTTGTTATATTTTAGAGTTTTAAATGTAATCACTAATATCTAATAAAAAGTACACAATATTTTTTATATTTTTTAAAAATATATAATTATATTTTAATAATAAATTATGGAATATAATTTTAATAATTCTTTTTAACAGTCTAATAAGTTTTAAAAAATAATTCTTCAAAAATAAAATTAGTAATTTATATCTAGATAAGGAAAAAAACAATCAAAGAGATCCACAAATTATTTTAATCTAAAATTAAAATTCCAACTTGTCATATTTTAGAGTTTTAAAAATAAATTAAAAACTAATATCTAATAAAAAAGTATACAATATTTTTAATCTTTTTAAATATACAATTATATTTCAACAATAAATTATGTAATATAATTTAAAACAATTATTTTAAAAGTCTAATAAGTTGAAAATACCAATTCTTCAAAAATAGAATTAGTAATTTATATTTAGATAAGGAAAAAAGCCATCAAAGAGATCCACAAATAATATAATATTATGACATTTACAGTTGATGGCTATATGATTATATTTAAACAAAATATAATTTAAAATTATGTTATATAAAAGGAAACATATAGATAGAGTGTCAAAATTTCTACATAATTATATACATATCTAAAATAAATTATATTTTAATATCTTAAATGGATAAACCATATAAAAAATTTACCTGACAATAGGGCCCAGTGTCAAATTTAGGGCCTCCATGTGGGGCCCATTTCGAGGTTCCGTTGGATATATAAACAAGTTTCTTTTGATTTAAGAAAAAATGAAAGGCAAAGCCAAAGGTATCTTGGTAATGCAAGCCGACGGAAAGAGCGTTGGGTCCCTACGAGCTGCTACTTGCCCACTTGAACAAAATAAAAAGAAACAAGGAGAAAATATTGTGGCCAAACGTAGAATAAAAGAAAAATCTTACACAAAACGCCATTGGACATTCTGGCGCTTTGCTAGGGAAGCCACTTGATATTGCAACATGCACCCTTACCCACTTTTTTATTGCAACGGGCAATCTAGAAGCTCTTTTATTAATGGGAAATATATAAATACTAGTGCAACTTGCCATGCTCAATGCCCATGGATGCATCCCCAATGTGTGTATATATGCAGGATGGATACTCATGGGCATGTAAGACTATATATGCAAGGATGGATACTCATCGGGATGTTTGAGACTAGACAACTAACAGAAGTCCCAAGAACGAAATATAGAGACGCAAAGAGGGGAGAGAAAATGGAGATGATGATACGCAGGTGATTCAGAAATTTAATTCTGTGAATTGACAGTTTTACGAGAGGATAAAGAATAACAAGCATCCGATCTCCAAGAGTCCGGGGAAGTTTGGAGAAAAAGGGTGAGGGTATGGTGAAGGAGGAGGGAGAGAAGGTTTAGGCAAAGAAATTTGCAGAGGCTAGATCGGCGGAAGACGAAAGAAGAATTCTTGGATTCGTTTCAGAGAGATCTCTTTGAATTCGGTGCAGGGGTGAAGGGAGCATTTTGGTTTCTTTCTGTAGAATAGGGAAATGATGTACGCACAGCAAGCGCCGCAAGAAGTTTGGAAATCGCCGGACTTTACAGTGCGGCGGCAGAGCTCGGAGGAGGAGGGCGAATATGCGCGGCTGAGGGAGGTCGTGGAGCGGTACCATTCGCACGCGTTGTCGGGCAACGAGTGCCGGTCTGTGGTGGTGCAGCGCATCGAGGCGCCGGTTAGCGTAGTTTGGTCCGTGGTGCGGCGCTTCGATGAGCCGCAGGCGTACAAGCATTTTGTGCGGAGCTGCTGCTTGCGCGGCGATGGAGATCTAAAGGTCGGGTGTCTGAGAGAAGTGAGGGTCGTTTCGGGGCTCCCTGCGGCCACTAGCACCGAGCGCCTCGAAATTCTCGACGAGGAGCGCCACATTTTCAGCTTCCGGATCGTTGGGGGCGACCATCGCTTGAACAACTATCGCTCCGTGACTACGCTTCATGAGGCGCTCATCCAAGGCCAGCCTGGCGCCGTGGTCGTGGAGTCTTACGTTGTCGAGGTTCCTGATGGGAACACAAAGGAGGATACTTGCCTGTTTATTGACACCATTGTCAAGTGTAATCTGCACTCGCTCGCGCAAATCTCACAGCACCTCAAGAAGCATCATAATGGCTGCTAGTTACTATGCCGGTCAAGGGATCGAGTCCTGGGACTATTCTTTTCTTTTCTGTTTTCGTTTTCGGTGTGGTCTTTTACAGTTGTACAAATGGAGTTGTTCCTCGGACACGGCGGGCGGTGGAATAGCAGAGAAGTTTCTTGAAGCGGAGGGAAAGAAAAAACAGGCTTATTATTATACAGCAATAGCAGACTTTGTTCATAAGAAATAGATTTTTTTGGGAAGGGAAAAGCGAAAGTGTTGGAATAGAAGGAAGTTATTTGAGTATGGCCGACACAGGTTGGAATTTTATTGTAGTAAATTCATTCTAGCTGTGCTCTTCTGCTATGGCAGCGCGCACTTTCTCATCTGTTACTTTTTTTTCTTCTTTTTAATTAGATCTTCAATAATACATGTTATTTTACTGGAAATACCTACAGCGCAAGATTATTCGTGCAGGATTTCATTTGCATTTTTTTCTGGGTAAATGCTATGGAGAACCTTTTATAAGTAGCCCGGACTGAAACACACAATTAAGATTTTCTGTCAACTGTAAGACTGCCGGTTGTTTATTGTTGGTACTACTGCGCACATCTCATTATCACGCCATTTTGTCATTACTACTGCACCCCGTGATTAGCGATTGACTGTTTACCACAATCATGCTTCGTAATTTGTAACATTCTACGCTCTACATACCCACTAGTTTATTACATTCCATTTTTTAATTTTAAGTAACACCCCCATCGCATGTTCACTGGAATTCTAAATGACCTTTATTACTAACATATAGAGTCTAGATTTTAACACTTCATAGGACCACTGCCATGAGAAACTGCTGACAAAAGAATTTGAAGTATATACTCTGCTTTTTTCTAAAGTTCTCCCTCGCTTTTCTAAGAAAGAGTTTAAGTTTCAGTCGTCATTACATTAGAGTTCTTTAAAAGACATGAAATTTCCTGAGTTCAAATTTTTGAATTTGATTATGCAAACTTTTTTCCTCCACAATCATGTTAGATCATATTTCATAGTACAAAATGTTAGATGAAAAAAATTATGTAATCAAATTCAAAAAAATATTATCATAACCAAATTTACTGTACACTCCTTTAAACATTTGATTTGAATATTTGAAATAAACGTTGTATTGAGTTTTTCTGATAAATTCCTTGGTGAGGGCTTTTGAAATGAATGTTGTGTTTTCTAGGGGACAAAAGCTAACCTGTCTCACTGTGTGAAAGCCTTTGCTTAAAGAATATAAGAACATTGTAATGCAGTTCTAATTTCAGAAAATATTGCTTTCCACCATCAAATCAAATTCCCTGAAATCCATAATGCCTGCACTTTGATTTTCTATGTTGTAAATGGGGAAATTTTGAATTGGGTATCTCAAACTCAATCTTTTGGATCAGAAGGTACGACAGGCTTGTGCTGGTGCAGACAGCAGTTGGTGAATCCAAAGGAATAATGGCAGTCAGGGTTGTTTAGTACAAGTACAGTGAGGTGGTTACTGCTAAAGGCAATCGGGATTCAGTGTCATTTACCCTGTCGGCTTTCTTTTTCTACAATTTACCCAATTTATTTATTGATGGGCAGTAATTAATTTATGAGAAGTGTACTTGGGCTTTGTTGGGGATTATGGGGTTACCATCATACCAGTAACACCATTAATTGAATAGGAAAGAAAATTTAATTTTAGGACAAAAGAGTGATAAGAAAAAATATTGATTTTGCTTTACTTTTCTTTTAAAAGGATGTATATTTTATCTTGAGTGGCCAGGGAAACAATTATACCACCCATTTATCTCTCCGAGCATAACGGGAATATGTAGAGCTTTAATTTACAAGTGAAATGGATCTGACATTGAAGATTTGATAATTTAAATTGAATAAAAAACCTTGGTGAAGATTATACCTAAAAGATTGAAGAGCCTTTCTGCCAAAATCCAGCTAATCTAGACTGTTAAACAATGGAGTGTGGCATTTATGATCTAGGCATTGCAGCTGTAGGATAGTGTGGAGCTGTCATGTTGGTGGGTGGGTTGCAGGCTAAATATTTTGAAATACTGATTCAGTGCATTTAGATCTTTTTTGAAAAGAAGATTACGATACAGATCGATAGATATCATACCAGCAAAACTTAGTTTATAGATTACTTATAAATTAACCGGAAAATGTGGTTAGAATTCAAAATCAGCACTGCAGCGAAAAGGCTAAAGGCTGACATGAGAATACAAAAACTTTATCTTGTTCTTGGTTCTTTCTTTATTTTTTTAAGAAACTATTATTAATCAAGTTGAAAACAAGCCAAACTTTTAATCAAACATCCATTATTATGTAGCGGTTAGTCTTTGCCTTGTATTGTAAACCATCACTTCCATCATCACTTAAGAGAATGTCTCTAAACTCTCACTTGTTTCCTCACTTGCAAAGAATATAATAATTCATTTTTTTACGAGTGATTGGCTATTTATTTTAAAGTTTATTTAAAGTGTAAAGATGATAGATTTTTAAAATAATTTATAAAATATATAGAATTAGTGCAATGATAGTAATGAACATTTTGTTGTTCTTTTCAGCAAAGTAAATGCATTATTTCATTTAGCTTTAATTTAGATATCAAGTTTTTTTGGAGTGGTTCTATAATCAAAGCTTTTGTTTTATTGGGAATAATCTTTTCAATCATCAAGATGTGAAAACTTATGAACATATTGTCTCGAAGATGCATGCAATAAGAAGAAATGACATTTGGAGGTGTTAATATTGTCTCAAAGATATTTGCAATAGGAAGAAATGACATTTGGAGGTGTTGTTGACTCTACATTTAAGCTTTCCCATGACGCAACTTGCACTCTCCTTTCACAATTAGGTGCATACTGTGTCAGTCTCATTTGGGGTGGATGGAAACCCTACTACATAAAGGGAAAATCTTGTAATTCAAAGTGAAGAGTGGAGTGACATTCATCATCTCATTTCAACTTTAATGAAGCATGAAGTTCAAACATATAATGAATCAAGAATTAAAGGTAGGGTAGAAATAAGGAAAATGAATAGAATCTAATCTTACCCACACACTTTAGGAGGTTAGGGCTTCAAGGGATAAAAACTGACAAATATTATTATTATTATCTACAATTACATTTATAGGATCTGAGTGGATATATTGCAATCATACCATCTATCATGATCATTGTCTATAAAGTTTTTAACACAAGTCAAGCTTTTATCATAAGAGCAACAATCTTAATAATAAATGATAAGATTGAGAGCATCAAGGTCCCACTTATTACCCAACACCCTCCTTTTTATCTTTATGTACTGTAATGCCCACTCACTAGTGTATGCTTTTATCATTTGTAACGAGCTTTTCGATGAGGCCTTGTATTGTCATATGTGTTTTGTTTGTGTACCTTGGGTACTTATGTCATGATCTAATGTGTTTTATCAGTATATGTTATATTTTAGATTACCATCAATGTACATTATTGAGGAAGTTTTACATTGGCATCTATTATTTGACTATGTATTATGGGATGTATACATTGTGATATTATGCTTCCACTTTGTTGGGTCCCAAAATTGTTGCTCCACTTCCTAGAACTAAATTCCACTCACAAGGCCAAGGTTTTTGTCATGTGAGTGAAAGCTCATCAACAAATTGTGGAGGGTTAAAGGTCAAATATATGACAATGGGTTTCATATCCTTCACTTTGAGCTCAATTTAGACTTGGGAGGGTGTTCCCAAGGGTATAGCTTAATAGGTATTGATATCAAATAAAATAGACAACTAACATATTGACAACCAAACCCAATCTATTGACTTGGCCCCAAAACTATCATTGAACCAAGTACAACTAGTTGTCTCGAAACCCCTCTATAGCTAATAAGAATGTGCAATTATAACCCATGTAAGATGAATTTGTTAGATGCTCATTGAAGATAGATCCTTGGCTATGATATGAGGTTAAGAATGCACACAAGTACTTCTACTCCCACATTATTGATTAGTTTTTTGTAATGATGTGAGATTGGTAAAAGGGTTCTAGACGGATGCCAATCTAATTGGATAACAAAGTCACAATTCATAAATAAGAGAATGAACTAAAATCAAGGAACATGAAGCTATGTATTTGTATACAACAAAGATCATGAAATTTGTAATAGGGAACACTTATTAATCCATAACTGAACAAAATATATCCATATATAAAGTAAGAAAGATCATTACAATCCTTACAATGTTCTCAATTTTTTGTTACATTCCTTTAACCCAACATTATATTTGTGTAAGATCCTTTCTTGGAACATTAGAGGATTGAATAATCCTCATAAATAGGATCTCATTGCCAATTTGGTAAGAGATCACAGACCTGATGCATTCTTATTTAGGAGACCAAAATGGTTATAGAGAAAGTGGAAAATATCAACAATAGGTTGTTTACAGACTGTGGATTTCAGGCTTTTGATGCTGAGGGTGCCTCTGGGGTGTTGCTACTTTTTGGAATCCGAAGGTTGTGAAAGGTGTAGCCCCTATTTGGGGAAGTGAACCATATTGCTACTTCTTTTCAAAATACTAGGGATAATTTTTCTTGGGTTATTTCAAATATTTATGCCCCTAATTTGAAATGTGCTAGAAAACATTTTTGGGGAGGTTTGAACTGCTTTAAATCTTGATTTCCTTTTCAAAATTGGTTGGTTATGGGGGATTTTAACTCCCCCTTGAATGATGTTGATAAGTTAGGTAGATCGCAGGTGGCAGATGACAACAGATTTGACTTAATGAGTTTCATTAATGATAACACCTTGTTGGATGTGGATCTTCATGGGGCTTCCTATACTTGGTGTAATAGAAGATCAGGGGATTCTCTCATCCAAGTTAAGCTGGACCATGCTCTTCTTTCCCCAAGTTGGCTTCTCTCTTATGTTGCTCTCTTTCAACGCTCACTAGAGTTGGGTTAGACCATTTTCCTATTTCCTTGTTTGCAGACTTGTTGGGAAGAAGGAAATCTTTCCCTTTTAGATTTGAGAATATGTGGGTTTGTCATCCACTTAAGAGATAATATTGCTGCCCAGTGGAATATTGGTGTGGATGGGTCTACCATGTACAGAGTGGCTAAGAAGCTTGCTTCAATTAAGCATAACATTCAGAAATGGAATAAGTCCTCTTTTGGTCATATCTTTGAGGAAAAGGCTTTGATTAAGGAGGAGCTTAACTCTTTGCAGCAAAAGATTCAAAATTTTGGTTATGATCATGTTGTTCTTCATCAGGAGAGTATTCTCTTATCTAAGATGCATAACATTGTTGCTAGGGAAGAAGAATTTTGGAAACAAAGATCTAGGGTTGTCTGGCTCTGAAGTGGGGATAGAAATAGTCAGTTTTTCCATCTTTCGAATTTGAAGCATAGATCCTCTAACCAAATTAGTAAGATTGTTTAGAATGGTTAGGTGTTAGAAGTGCAAGATGAGATCAGGAATGTTGCTTTCTCCTTCTTTACTAATTTATTATCTGATGATCATCCTTTGGATCCTATTTGTCAAGAAAGCTTTTTGAATGTTATTCCTAATATTGTTTTTGCTAATCTAAACAAGAAGTTTTCTTGTATTCCTTCTAAAGAGGAAGTTAAGAAGGTTGTCTTCTCCTTTGAAGGTAATAAGGCTCATTTGAAGGTAATAAGGCTTCGAGGCCTGATGGATTCCATATGTTTTTCTTCCAAACTTTCTAGGATATTGTTTCAAGGGATGTCACTAATGTGACCAAAGAGTTCTTTGGAAGTAGACATGTGTTGGAGTTAAATTCTACTTTTATTGTTCTTATTACTAAGAAACTGTGGGATTCTTCCTTCAATGAGTTCAAGCCAATTATCTTATGTAATTCCATTTATAAAATCTTCTTGAAAGTGTTGGCTTCTTGGCAACAACAGGTTCTCTCTTTGATTATTTCTCCTTAGCAGAATGGTTTTGTTCTAGGTCAAAATATTTTGGACTCCATTATTATTGTTCAAGAGAACATTTACTCTCTTATGGTAAATAAGAAGGCTAGTTTTATCTTGAAGTTGGATCTTGTGAAGGCGTATGATCACATAAATTGGTAGTTTTTATTGAAAATCTTAAATATTTTGGTTTTTCTGAGCATGTGGCGCAATTGGTTGGGTAGTTGATTTCTTCTCCCTATTTTTTTGTGTTGGTTAATGGTTCTCCCTCAGATTTTTTCAAAAGCTCGCGTGGGTTAAGACAAGGTGACCCTATCTCTCCTTTCCTTTTTATTGTAATGATGGAGTCTTTGGGAAGATTTTCTTTGAAAGCTATCTCTGAAGGTGATTTTAGGGGGCTTCGTCTGACCTCCTCTAATTAGACTTGCTCTCACCAACAATTTTTGGATGATACTATCATCCTGGCTGAGGTGTCTCTTGTTGTAGCCAATTCTATTCATCTAATATTACAACAATATGAATCTGCCTCTGGTCAGTAGGTTACTTTCCCTAAAAGTACATTTTTCTTACTAAACACTCCCGAGCAAAGAAGACAAAGAATTGCTTGAATCCTGCAATGTGGTATTTGGGAGTTTCCTTCCACCTATCTAGGGCTGCCTCTTTGTTCCAATGTTTTTCTTGAATCATTTTTGGAAAATTCTAATTGATAAATTCAATTCTAAATTACCTGGTTGGAAAGGTTCTCTTCTTAGTCAGGCTGTGAAGATTCAATTGATTAAATCTACCTTGCAGAATATGTCGGTGTACGCCTTGAGTCTTTTCTAGATTCTTAGGAAATTTTGGGAAAAGATCGAGAGTATAATTCAAAAATGATTCCTTTGGTCTGGAGTGGAGGAAAAAAATAGAATGCATCTTGTTTCGTGGGAGGAAGTGTGTAGATCCAAAAATCAAGGTGGTTTGGGTTTGAGAAAATTGAAGGAGTTTAATTTGGCCCTCCTTACTAAGTAGTTATGGAATCTTCTTTTAGGAGGTAAGGAATGGTCTACGATATTTTCTTGCAAGTATCTACATGGTATAGGTATGTTTAGAGATCTATTGGGGGAAGGTTTTGTTCCCCCATCAGGGTCACCGTTGTGGAATTTCATGATTAAAGCCCGTTCCATCAATTGTGGTGTCTGGTCTTTGATGGGCTCTTGGTAATGGAAGGATTATCATCTTCTGGGATGATTGGTGGACTGGAAATGGTCCTCTCAAAGATGAGCAGTGGGCTGCCCCTTTTTGGGACTTCTATATTTGCATCTTTGGATGAGATGTGGTTGATTATTTTTTTGATGGTAAATGGAAAAAGGATTAATTTGGTGAATAGGGATCTTGAGCCGCTCTACTAGTTCTTATTCTTGATTCATATCCCAGCCTCCTCTCCTGCTAATAGAGTGGTTTGGAATATTTCTTCTAATGGTAGTTTTTTCTATGGCTTCAACCTTTTTTAAGTAGACTTGTATCGTTGGTCCTTCTCCTATGTGGGTGAAGTTGTGGAGTCCGAAGCTTATTCCTAAAATTAACATTTTTTTTGGCTTCTTTGTCAAGATAAAATATTGACTATAAATAATCTTTGAAAGAGGGGTTTTTCTATGCCTAATAGATGTTTCTTGTGCAAAGAGGCTACAGAGGATGTCAATCACTTAATTGGGCAAGTGCAAAAAATATGGGGGGCCAATTTGTGGCCAATTTTTTTTTTAAAATTTCATAGCTCATAACGCTAGCTTGTTATAATGCAAGCATGTTATAATGCGCTCGCATTATGACTTGGTGTGTTGAGCCTATAATGTGAGTGCATTATAACGTGCTCGCGTTATAAGCCATTAAAAGCAAAAATAAAAGGAAATCGAATCCATTTGCATTGTGACTATTTTTTTCTGCCTGCAGCCAAAATCCCTTCATTTGTGCGCTCACGTTCTGGGAGGAGTCATCTTGCAAGATTTTCATCAAATTATTGTTGTTTCATCGCCAGAATGCCACCACGTCAACAAGGAGGTCTAAGAGGTAAGGATTGTTTTTTGTTTGTTGTGAATTTGTTAGTTTTAGGTTGTTTTTTATATTTATTTGTTGAATTTGTAGGAGATGTTAATGAACCTACAAACCCTCCTCAAAATCCTCAACAAGCAAAGCAACAAGAACAAGAACAAAATACTCAACAAGTAGATCAACAACAACATCAACAAAATCTTCAAGTTGAACAACCATAACAATAATCTCCTCCACCAATCCCTCAACATCCTCTTGGCACTCAACAAAATTTAATGAGTGAAATTGAAAGTAATAAAAAACAAATTGAGGAGTTAATCACAATGTTGAACGATCCAAACGGTTCAACCATGGAAAGAAAAAACCTTGAAAATTCACTCAAATAAATGTTAAAACATGTAGATTCAATCAACAAACAATTAACTAGTTGGCAAGATAGGAGGTAGGCGGCTAGGGATTATTACTGGGATAAATTATCATATAAAGATGTAAAAGATCTAAAAAATAAAAAATTAGATTTGTGCTCATTATTCATTAACCCACACACAAATGCAAATCTTAGCCTCATTGTGAAGAGGTTTCCTATCCATTGGTGCCACCACCAATAGATTAGGAATTTTTTTTGGGATAGGTGGTACATGGTTTTTGATTGCCCACCATGCAAAAATTGTGAAGTCTCGCAATATTTCCTGAGGAAAATATACTGTGAGTTCATCTTGAACAAAATCCTGAATTATTTTGATATGAGGGACTTCCAGGGGAGAGGTGGGGGGTCGGCTCAAGATAGACCCGGTGCACATCAAGATCCTAGGCGGTAAGCGAGATGACCTCTCGCTAGGCCGCCTCATGAGCAATTGTTATCCCTTCCAACGCGAAGGAGAGTGCTGAGGTAGAGACTTTGCAGGCCATCAACTCTTTGACCTAGAGTGTCATCTAGCATGCCAGCCCTATACTACAATGCCATCTAGGGGAGTCTTCGAGTGGTGGGATTTGATCCCATTTGTGTTAGGCTTGTGGGGCAACTTGTTCATATGACCCCACTGGCACTTAGGAGGCTACTACGCAAGATACGTCTGTAACTATGTAGATGGCGAGGGTAACTGACATTTTGAATGAGGCCTATGGTATCGATACTCAGGTAAATGTTAGCATGTTCATTGAATTTAATTTATTAAATTTTAATTTTGAAATGCAAGATTAACTAATTTAGTTTTATGATTTTAATAAAATTTTAGGGTTACAGTATTGATACTGGATACACCGGCCCTACACCCGCTTATTACTCCACTGCGTCTACCGTTGAGGTATGTAACTAGTAAACAATTATAAATTTATTATATGTTAATAGCATTGTTTTATGAATGGTATTCTAATATGTGATTTTGGATGTTGAATAGGCTAATATTGGAGGTTTCATGGGAACACCTCCCAATGCCAGTGGATTTAGACAAACCTACACATAGGTAATAGAATAAAGAGCTTAACTAATGAATTGTACTTAATAGATTTGTGTAGTTTATATTCATATCGTTGATTACATTGCATTGCACATTTTTCAAATTCAAAGCATTACTTCACATTCCATAACTAATAACTAATGTTGATAGATGAAAAAATTTCAACTACAATATAGTTTTTTAGAAAGTCAACATATAAGCAGTGATGCAATTACTTCACATAGCATAAGTAATAAGTAGGAGTAGCTTCCAATTGCATTTGCTTTTCATGGCATTCCATGGGACCACTTTTTACTGAGGCATCTTTTCAAATAGTTCACTGCCTTTTCTATGCTATGGATGCTTGGAAGAAATATATGAAAGAATAATAGTAAGCAATAGCATAGACAAGGAAATGAGTTGTTTGAAAAAATGCCTCAAATAAATGTGGTCTCATGGTGATGTCCATCACCATGAGACCCAATTTCTTTGAGGCATTTTTTCAAATAGTTCACCACCTTTTCTATGCTACCACATTTTCCATACATTTCTACCAAAACATTTTATCAAATAGTTCATTCCTTGCTGCTTTATGGCTAAAAGCCTAAAAAGTTGCTTTCAACAAATTATGGATGCTTGGAAAAATCTATCAAAGTATAATAGTAAGCAATAACATAGACAAGGTAGTGGTAGTTTGAGAAAATGCCTCGAAGAAATCTTGATCTCATGATCAGAACTCTCGTCACTATGAAACCATTTCTTTGACATTTCTTCAAACAACTCACCACCTTTTCTATGCTACAAATTTTTTCATACATGTGTACCAAAGCATTTTATCAAACTACTCACTTCCTTGCTACTATGGCTAAAAAGCCTAAAATAGGTGCTTTCAACAAACTATGGATGCTTGGAAAAAATCTATCAAAGCATAATAGTAAGCAATATCATAGTCAAGGCAGTGAGTAGTATGAAAAAATGCCTTGAAGAAATGTGGTCTCATGGTGATGGAATGCCATTCCATCACTATGAGATCACATTTCTCTGAGGAATTTTTTCAAACAACTCACTGCCTGAAGAATAGAAACCAACCCTTTAGCCAAAATTCCCCTCCAAATTCTTTTCAAGGTCCTCATCTTCAATTTACCAATCCATGGAACCTTCCACCTTTTATTCCACTTGTTCATGTCCCCACCTCTCCCCCTTCATGTCATGATCGCCTCCCATCTCATAACCAAGACAACACTATACCATCCACCCCATCCCAACATAATACGATAGAGAAGGAAATGAACTGTTTGAAAAAATGCCTCAAAGAAATGCAGTCTTATGGTGATGGAATTCCATGACACATTTTTTTGTAATGGCATTCCATCACCATGAGACCACATTTCTTTGAGGTATTTTTTCAAACAGTTCACTACCTTCTCTATGCTACCACAGTTATCGTACATGTCTATGCAAGCATTTTATGAAACGGTTCACTACCTTGTTGCTATGGGTAAAAGCGTAAAAATAGATTCTTTCGAACAAGCTAGGATAGGGAAAATAGTAAGCATGATAGTCAGAAACATATAGTTTAATAGTACTCAAATTTTTGTTCATTATCTCATACATTATAAGCCATGATATGGATCGCTATTGTAGTTTTCGTGATTGAATAATTTGTTGTTTTACTTTTAGATGTTGGAAGCAGATACACCTTTGAATGTTCATAGGGAAATGGAGCTCGGTGTTTCATCTGATATAGACTCCTTGATGGATCTCACGAAGGAGGTATGAGGCAGATTACTAAATTTCAATTTACATTCATTGTTATAGCTATTAGTTAGTGAAAAACCAAACCATTATTGATTCATAGTTTAATTTATCTTTGGATGGTTTCTACAGGGCTTCAACACGCCACAACATGAGCATGCAAATCTTTCCTGTGATGAGAGAGATCGTCTACTGGTGGTAAGTGATTATTTTGTTAAATATATCATTTTTTATAATTTAATTTCTATATATTAATGTCTTTACTTCTTATTGTAACAAATAAATCTTGACCAGGAGCTAAACCCTAGGAGGAGCACCAGGAGCACTCCTCGGCCTCAGAATAAATGAGTGACAAACCTATTGCCATCCGACCGACAAGCAAAGGGAAAGAATTTATTTCGAGAGGGTGCAGAGCAATTAATTTTGATTCTAGAGCCCTTTGTTGTATGCCTATATGACATTTTTGTACATATTTTACATATTGGATATATTTGACATTGTATGCCTATATGGAATTCTTGTAATCCTATATGGCTATTTTGTATATATTTTATACTTATATCGACATATATTGATGTATGCCTACATGGATATTTGGTTAATACAAATATTTTTTATTGATGGTGTCCATATTTGCATTATAAATCCATGGTTCAATAGATATGAGTTACGTGTATTCAAGTGTATACTTTACAACTTACGTGTATACTTTGTGACTTACGTGTATTCCAATGTATACTTTGCGACTTAGATTTTTTCATGCATATACCTTGTATTCATGCATATACTTTGTATTAATTTGCGTATACTATGTATTCGTGTGTATACTTCAAGGCTTACATGTTTTTGAGTACTTGTGCTTCCATTATTCACATGTATGCTTGACTTATTCACATGTATACTTATTAATTGGTTAGTCATAGCATTAATCATTGTTGTCCTTCATGGTTTGTCTTGAATATTTATTGATTGATGCTAAAAAACTTTATTAGTTTTGATTAAGGGGTAAACGTAGGTTTTGAATGGACCTGAAACCATTTACAACAAGTTTTGAATGGACCCAAAACCATTTACAGACAGGTTTTGACAGGGACCCGAAACCCACACAAAGAAGAACAAGATGCACAAGGAATCAACATAGACAACCAGTAGTGAACCAACAATAGATCAAAAGAGAAACAACATGACTACCTAGATCTACTTGAAATAGAAGGTTTTGACGGGCACCTCAAACCCAAAGTAACCAAGAGTTACAAAAGAACTTGAATCCAAGAACCACCTGAAATAGTCAGGCAACCATCAACCTGATTAGCTAGACTACAACAAACCACTTGCCAACACTAACCGGTCGCGAACAACTAGAGACAGTTAGGAAACCATCAGCTAGAACCATCTAGACATCAGCACGACCCTTGACAACATAAATCCACGAAATCAAACTCCCCACCTCAATAGGAGAGTTAGGAATTAGAGAGTAACATTGAAGATTCTCAGCACAAACACCACACCAGTCAACCCGCAACACCAACCTGAACTCCACCTCAATAGGAAGGGGATCCCCTCTATAGGAGAGGAAGAAGTGAAGCCAAAAACCATAGAAAATAGACCTTCCAACCTGATCCACAGCCCACCTCTTCACCTCAATAGAAGAGGGCTTCACCTCGAAAGAAGCAGTCTCCACCTCCAAAGAAGACCCTAACTGAAAAAATTGACCAGAAGCATGTACACCCATAGTAGAGAACACCAAAACCTCCTTTGGAAATGAATAAGACTGGAGCAAAGATGAAAAAATAGAGCACTCCTCCACGAGCAACACAATCCCAACCTGGATAACAGGCAAGAGGAACCAAAAAACTAATAGAAAACCAACCAGCCGAACTAGAGCAGTCCAAGAAAAGACAAACCAACTGAGCCACAGCCACAAAAGAGGGAACCCAACACACAGAACCAAAAAAACCCCATCCTGAAAAGTGAGCAAAAGGACCCAATTGGGGGGGTACAAAGAAAACAATAAACAAAACTAGCAACCCAAGAGAATCTTGGCAGCCACCAAGACCAACAACCACACCAACTAGCCAAGAAACAAAAATAGTAGAAAGACAAAGGGGACTGAAAAAAGGAGAGGCAAGGAAAGCCTACAAGTAGAGAGAGTAGAAAGCTGACAAAACAGTGAATAACAACCTCCAACCCTACATGCCAAAAAATAACTAAAAACAACTCCACTAGAGGAAAAATGACAACCACAACCCCAAACAATGAAAGAACCCCCACAGAGGCAAAAACCTACACCAAAGAAAAGACCAAGGGTCCAAAAAGTAGAGGGGAAAGACAAGGAAAACCTCCAAACAAAGAGAGTAGAAAGCCGACGAGACAGTGAAAAACAACCTCCAACTCTACATACCAGTCAGGGTTTGAAACAAGCCAAGAAATTCCCACAAACAACTCCACCAGAGGCAGACCGACAACCACAACCCCAAACAACAAAACCACCCTCACAGAGGAAAAAGAACCCCAAAAAATCCAAAGAGAGCAAGGAAATCCAGCATAAGGTGAAAGAGGAGAGGAGGCACCGCAAGAAAAAACCACTTCCAACCCAGTGTGCCAACTAGGGTCTGAGATATGGCCACCAATCTCTTTCAACAAGCCCTCAACATGAACAACCAACACCACACTTGGTGCCACACAAGCATAAACAAGGAACCCCAACACAAAGAAAAAGCTTCGCCCAACAAGAAGCCTGAACAACATGGGAGAACATAGGAAAAACCAGTGCCAAGACCGCTCAGAAAGAAATCCATCAGAGCAACAAAGAGGGAACCACAAGAAACACCAAGCATAAACGAGCCTAGCACAAACATTCTCCTTGTCATCGTCGTCCCCATCACCTTCCTCATTGTCGGCGTCCACTTAATTCAAACGCTACGCAGAGCACACCCTCCCACCCAACGCAACAACGACCATAGTTAAACAAATTTATTAGTTGATGCTAAACAACTTCAATATTTCTAGGAATACTAGTAGACTTACAAATTACAAAATTGCACAAATTGAAAAGAAAAGATTAACTATAAATAAACGCACTGATTAGTAACTTGATAATTGATTAAGAATGAGTATAATATATATCAAGAGATGAGCCTTCTAGAATGACAACTACCAACTAGAAAATAGGCAAAGCATTCCCAATACTTTGAAAGCAATAATCCACCCAAAATTGCAACAGGAGAGAAGGCTTATTTAAGATCCTTGAGCAATGTATTTCCTAATGCTCCCTTGTTTTTACATATCTCAATTTAGTTTAATCCAAAGAGTTCCATGAAATGATTTATCTAAAGCAAAAAACACATTTTCAATTGGTATTCCATGAGATGTTTCATAAAAATATTTCAGTATATTTAATCTTTTGATTGGAACAACTCAATTAAGAAAATGATACATAATCTTCACAACACTTGCAAAACATAATATTCATAGTAGATGATGAGTAGTTAACTTCTTGACATTATCATGCAAACATTTTATCTTGAATAGTCTTTAAACATTTTCACAACATAATCCTCATGAGTACAAAATGAATTTTTTATGTTCTTGATCCACCAATATAAACCGTTCAGAAAGATGTATATGTCAACTTTGCAATATTATTTCTTGTATAGGAAATATGGACTTGGGAGAAAGCTTTATAATTTATAATACAAATAAGAAATGGACTCAAAGGGGTGGAAAAATTTATTTATCACACCAAATAATAAATGTACGTGAGAGCATCACTTCTCTTAGACTCAAATTTTCAATCATAGAATATCATTTCAAATGAAAATGATAAAATGCTTCACAACTAAAGTTGTTAATTGAGAAGAAATAAAATGTTTCCAAGTTCCACTATTGTATGCATTTACAATTGGTTGTATATTGTTGTAAGGGAAAGAAGGATAATTAAAATGCCTTGCCCTTGCTAGACTTGAGGATGATCATATGCTTTTGGTGTGGAAAACTCAATCTTGTCAACGTCTATCGTGTGAATGTTTCTCTTTTTTATTGTTTTACATGCCATCACCAAGGGATCGAGCGGTTGAGCGTGGCTCTGAACAATTCTGCATGTTTGGGGAGTGAAAGAGGACCATGCCTAGCGATAAGCAGTACCTATTAAGGATCGTTGTAGCAGTTGTTTTAGTCACCACGAGTTGCAAAATGAAAGTTGCACCACTTTCTGACTTTACATTGCTTGCATTGACACTTTCCATCAAGTAGCAAGGACACCGCAATTAAATAACTCCAAGATAACAAAAATTGAGAGAGGTTATTATAGAGGGTTCCAACGCGATCTCGTAGGCTCAGACAGAGAGTTCATAAGTGTCATAGTTTCCAAGTAATAGCCCGTCAAAGATTGCTTCCCTTTTGCACTTTGGACCCATAAGGGATCGGTAGTTGGCGTAGATCCGAGAGGCGATTCCGGCGTGTTTGGGTCGCGAAACCATTCCTAGCGTAAACGTACCCATCCGGATGCGTTGGAACAATCAATTTGGTCACACGAGTTGTAGAATGAAAGTTGCACCACTTTGCAACTTTACACTGCTTGCATTTGACACCTTTTCCATCAAGTGAAAACTGGACACCACGGGAAAATGACTTCAAGATAAAAAAATATGAGAGAGGTTATTGTAGAGGGGCCCCATACAATCCCATAGGATTAGACAAAGATTTTTTAAGCATCATGGTTTCTGAGTAATAGCTCGTCAAAGATTGCTGCCCTTTTGCACTTTGGACCCTTAAGGGATTGAGCCGGTTGAACTTAGCTCAGAGCGATTCCACGTGTTTGGGTGCGAAAGAGGACCATGCCTAGCATAAATGTATCCATCTGGATGTTTTAGAATAGTCCATTTTGTCACACGATTTGTAGAACGAAAATTGCACCACTTTGCAACTTTACACTGCTTGCATTTGACACTTTTTCCATCAAGTGAAAACTAGACACCATGGGAAAACAACTCCAAGATAAAAAAAACTGAGAGAGGTTATTGTAGAGAGGCCCAACATGATCCCATAGGCTCAGACAGAGGGTTCATAAGCATCACGGGTTTTGAGTAATAGCCCGTCAAAGATTGCTGCCCTTTTGCACTTTGGACCCTTAAGGGATCAAGCTGGTAGAACGTAGCTTAGAGCGATTCCACATGTTTGGGTGAAAAAGAGGACCATTCATAGCATAAACGTACCCATCCAGATGCATTGGAATAGTTTGTTTGGTCACATGAGTTTTAGAATGAAAGTTGCACCACTTTGCAACTTTACACTGCTTGCATTTGACAATTTTCCATCAAATGAAAACTGGACACCACGAGGAAATGACTCCAAGATAACAAAAATGAGAGAGGTTATTGTAGAGGGGCCCACCGCAATCCCGTAGGCTTAGATGAAGAGTTTTTAAGCGTCACTATTTTTGAGTAATAGCCCATCAAAGATTGTTTCCCTTTTGCACTTTGGACCCTTAAGTGATCAAGACGGTTGAACATAGCTCGGAGCGTTTCCGCATGTTTCGGTGCGAAAGAGGACCATGCCTAGCATAAACGTACCCATACAGACGTGTTGGAATAGTTTGTTTGATCACACGAATCGTAGAACAAAATTCTCACCACTTTGCAACTTTACATTGCTTGCATTTGACACTTTTTCCATCAAGTGAAAATTGGACACCACGAGAAAATGACTTCGAGATAACAAAAACTAAGAGAATTTATTGTAGAGGGACCCAACATGATCCCGTAGGCTCAAAGAGAGGGTTCGTAAGCATCACGATTTTTGAGTAATATCCCGTCAAATATTGCTGCCCTTTTGCACTTTGGACCCTTAAGGGATCGAGCCAGTTGAATGTAGCTCGAAGCGATTCTGCATGTTTGGGTGAGAAAGAGGACCATTCCTAGTGTAAACGTACCCATCCAGACACGTTGGAACAATCCGTTTGGTCACACAAGTTACAAAAAGAAAGTTGCACCACTTTGCAACTTTACATTGCTTGCATTTGACACTTTTTCCATCAAGTGAAAACTAGACACCACGGGAAAATGACTTCGAGATAACAAAAACTAAGACAGGTTATTATAGAGAGACCCAACATGATCTCATAGGCTCAGACAGAGAGTTCATAAGCATCATGGTTTTTGAGTAATAATCTGTCAAAGATTGCTACCCTTTTGCACTTTGGACCCTTAAGGGATAGAGTCGGTTGAACGCAGCTTGGAGCGATTCCGCGTGTTTGCAAAAAAGGACCATTCCTAGTGTAAATGTACCCATCCAGACGCATTGGAACAGTCCATTTGGTCACACGAGTTGCATAACAAAAGTTGCACCACTTTGCAACTTTACATTGCTTGCATTTGACACATTTTCCATCAAGGAAAATTGCACACCACGGGAAAATGACTCAGAGATAACAAAAAATGAGAGAGATTATTGTAGAGGTTCCCTACATGATTCTGATGCCTCAGACGGAATGCCCTTAACTAACATGGTATTCGGGTAACAGGCCGTCAAAGATTTCTACCCTTTTGCAATTTGGACTGTTAAGGGATTACGTTGCATGAATTGTTTGAGGGCAGCAATAAATTTCAAAATTTGAGTAAATATCATTACAAATGTTTATTTGAATAGATTGTATGCTATATTGATATTGATATATAATCATTAGGTTGATTTTTTTAATAAATGAAGTTTTTATAATAAGTTAGTCAATTGATGCTAGTTATAATAGGGAGAGAATAAAAGAAGAAAAAGAATGATTAGTAACCATGAATGGTTATTACACTCACTATATTAATAATATGATGTATACAATAAAATGAGATTTATTTGGCTGTCCTAATTCTTCTGTTTGTGCTAGAATTGTCTAATATGCTTCATACACTATTTTGAAACCCAAGTGCTTGTACTTGTAGGCACAATTCCTTAGGTACTCCATTCTCATAGATATTTTACAATGGCACTCATACATTGGAGATTCTCTTATAATGTCTACATCATGGGTGCTCATGATGAGGTTAACTTCAAATGAATAACTTGAGATTCCCTCGCTAAGCTTCACACACTCTTTTATAATGGCTTCAAATCATAATTGAGATTTGTCAAGATCATCAAAATAAGGATGTTGCATTGCTTTTTTGGTTGAGATTCTCTTGGATGGCTCATAATCAACATTTTCTGCAAGGAGACACTAATCAATTTTTAGTAGTTTAATTTCAAATAGGAAAAGTAAAAGAAGAAAAAGAAAGAGCATCCAAAATGGAAATGGAATGAAAATAGATGGAAGACATTTACAGAAAACAAATCCACACCATTTGGTTCCAAGTCGGGAACAAAAAGGCATAAATCTCGATACTTCCATTGAGGATAGGCATGCCAATCTCTCAACTTAGTCACTCCTGGCCATACATCTTCATTGGGAGTTTGAAGATACCTATTGCACACAACACCTCTCATGAATATAATAACTTAAAATTCAAGATGCTCTTATAATGTCTACATCATAGGTGCTCATGAGAAGGTTAACTTCAAATGAATAACTTGAAATTCCCTCAATAAGCTTCACACACACTTTTATAATGGCTTAAAATCATAATTGAGATTTGTCAAGATCATCAAAATAAGGATGTTACATTGCTTTTTTGGTTGAGATTCTCTTGGATGACTCATAAATCAGTATTTTCTACAAGGGGAAACCAATCAATTTTTAGTAGGTTACTTACAAATAGGAAAAGTATAAAAAGATTATATAAACATTAGATGATAGCATTGGCATCATAAAAATTAATGTGCATACAAGTATAAATTAATAAGAACCAATGTGCATACTTACAAATTAATCCAACGAACCATCCGGGTCTGCTCTACTCTTTATTGTGTCAAGTATTGCCGCATGGTCAAACTCACGGACCTTCCACAAGGTCTTGTTCAAAGGTCTACCCCCATATTTTTTCAAACAAATATTGGATGCCATGAAAAGGTTCGAGTAATGAAGAATTTGCGGATGCGTTTCAAAGTCCTGAAACAACCAATATTTAATGTTCACTCTTATGTTGGTATCTTCTAAGCCGCGTTCCAGTAACAACAATTGAGCCTGTAGGGTATACGATGGTTTCTCCTTCTATAACTGGGGCCTCCAATTTATTTTTGGCCTCAACACAATGACACAAGTAATAGTTCATTCCCTCTTCATTTTCTTCATCTGCAATAAATGCATAAACATGCCCTACATTGATATGTTCAAAAAATCTCTTGAAATTAGTCAACATTACAAATACACTACAAAGTAAGATCACAATAGGAATTTCAAAAAATAAGCAAGTAGATATGTTACCGGGTTGAACTAGATCTGATATGTGGTCAAATTCAATTGATGAATCCATCTATGTTAGTTCCAATGTTGTCGGAGGGTGATACATGTGAAGTGGGATAAGATAACTTAATGACCATTTCTCAACCCACTCCTTTGACTCACAATCATCCCAGACTTGCATTGTACATGAAGAACAAAAGCATGCCATCTTCCGTGTATTGATACTCCATGAACTTGCATCTGAGCTAAGGAAAGAGTGTAGCTCACTCGATCCTGTTAGTGTACAACAATCCTCATATGGTGCAACATTAGTATCATCCATCAACCAAAAAATCTATGAACTGAAGACATACCTTCATTACTTGGACCCATCGAAGCATTACATTACTCGACGATTGATTTTGCATTTGTCAACTTTGCATTGTCTTTATACTTTAACTCTTCTCGTGCTAATGCTCTTTTCACACATGCTCTTGTACCATCATTCTCCCCCTTTCATGGCCGGCCTCACAAAAGTTCCACATGTGTTGAACACCTGTAATGACATGCATCCTACTCAAACAGTAGAACATGCGCGAGTTCTTGAATTGTGCTGCACAGTTATCTGACCATATTAAATGTCAACCGTATGCTATGCTCTCTAAGCCAAATCATTGTAGAAAATATGGAAGCAACCTTGCACAAACTCTGGGGAATGTGTACTATCATTACTAATATAAAAGTGATACTCCCTCAAAACCTTCCTTTGGTCCTCTATATTATCAGCTAAATGAATGAATGTTGTGTGCACAAATATCAAAACTTGATGGAGTTGTAATATTGTGATTGCACCTCACACTGTGGCTGTAAAGTGTAGTTCTCTACAAATTCAGCCACTAAAACTATGCTGCCAACTAGAAAGGTGTCCTTGCATAGCTTGAATTGCGTATCCAACCATCGGGCTCTATGGGTATGCCTTGCATACTCATACACTATATTGTCATGAAACATAGACATAAACTTATACACTGGAATCTTCTAAATAACCAAATCACACCTTTTTGCTTGATTGCCATCGTTTTTAGCACATGCCACTATTTTATACTTCCTGAACTCTACTAGTTTCTATCCCACCTCATCTGTGCTTTCCATATGTTGACATACTAGCATATGCTGCAAGCCACCGCAACACTGACATAAACCATCCAAGCATGTTGTCCTATAGAATATTTGGACATCCTCTATTTCACATAATTTT